>CM039139.1:21572795-21635397 GCA_022036555.1 Microstegium vimineum
TGCTAGTCCTAGGCCTCCGCTCATCCTGAGCACCCCTGTGTAAACCAGCTTGTACACCCCCTGTACGAGCACTTCGGTGCAAGATAATACAATCCATCCTCCCACGCTGGACGTAGGGCCTTCTGTGCCCGAACTAGGATAAATCTTGTGTTCTTCTTGCATCACATCTGGGAGAGGGAGCACGCAATATACAAATTTACTAGCCGGTGGTCTTGACCCCCGGGTCATAACACCGACACTATCGTTTGAGCTGTTTTGTAAAAACCTGGTCATAGTTGTAACAAGGATGATGTGAAAAAGAAAAGTTCTTGATACGTTTCCTTTTCCTTTACTTTGTTTCACTCCTAAATCTCGGGATGAGATTTCTTTAAGGGGGAAAGGTTGTAACACCCCTGGTGTTAATCATCTTAATTAAAAATTGATCATGTCATCATATGCATTAAGCATCATTCACTTGTTTGAAAACCTGGATATGCATTGAACTAAAATGAATTTCCTTGCTTATGTTTGATCAATGTTATGAATGCAGGTCATCTTTTCAAATTCTAAATTTTAAAATTTAACTCCAAACCCTACTTCCCAGAGGGGGTGGATTAAACCCTAAATATGATTTTCAAAATCTAAAAAAGAATTTTCCTATGGTTGTTTAAGCAAAGCTGTAGCTCTCTGTTTAAATTGCTTTTGTTGGGTTTACAGTTTTTCAAGTGTTTTTCAAGTTTTTAAAGTATTTGAGAAGGGGGTAAATCCTTTTTAAAAGGTTTTCAAATTTGAAAAATGCATTTTCATTTCTAGGCCTAATTTGAAAAAGTGAGTATTGACAAAGTTGTAGATTATGAAATTTTGAGAAACTTTCGTATTCAAAGTTTTTCGTGAAAACCCCTAGAAGCTTGAGCAATTTGCAAAATAGTCACAGGGGCAGTTCAGGCATTTCATCAAGCACTTGCATGGCGACGGTGAACTCGACGCCGACACCTGGCCGGCCACCTACCGAGCTCACCGCGCGCCTCCTGGCGTCGACGCACGTCCTGTCGTGTGCGTGGCAACGTCGCGGACCCGTTGCCATCTTCAAAACGAGACGCCGTCCACTCCTGCCTCCCTTTCCACGCTCGCGCACTGCTCTGCTCTACTCTGCTCCGCCGCGAGTCCATCCCACGTCGGCGAGCTCGTCCGAGCTCGTTAGCCACTGCCAAGTCCTCAATTCACTCCCTTTGCCTTCGCTTTGATCTCGCAAATCCTCTGGAAGAGTTGGTTGAAGCTGCGACCGCGTGAATCGACCGACACGGCTCTGTCTTCCTCGACTCCGGCGAGAGCGCCGCCGCTCTGGTCAGCTATCGACCGGGCTACACATGAGCCACATTGCTCTTCCATCTTGTGTTTCTTACTCCTTGTTCATCGCCGATCCCCGTCGGCTTCTCCGTTTTTCAAATGGTGAACCGTAGCTTCGGGAACATCATCATTGCCACCCTATTCATCGGCTCCGCCGGCACGGTCTTCGTCGCCAGCTCGTTCTGCTTCATCTCCGGCCACTCTAGCAAGTGCTGCACCACTGGGTAAGCACCTCGAACTCTCCGCACACTCGGTTGTCCTTGAATCGAGCCATGGAGCTCTGTCCACGAGCGTCGCCGCGGTTCATGGCCGGCGCGGCGGTATGTTCGTCGTTTGGTCGTTGTAGTTGATCATTTTCTGATCTGAGTCTTGCACTAGCTTCGTCTAGCCGTCCTGAGTCTGTGCGCGTTGTTGGTTGTTCGAGCGCGTGCGTATAATCGCCGGCGTGCGATGCACAGATCCCTGTCGTCCGCCATCATCGTCGGCGAGGTCGTTTCGCTAGAGTTTTGCTTCGTTCTTGTTGCGGTCCGCTAAGCATGCTGGGGTTGTTGGTTGAGCCGATTACGGCTTGTGTTCGCCGGCGCGTGTGCGGCCGCGTGCGGGTTGCCGCCATTGCCATCGGCGAGGTCACTAGGGCAGGTTATAGTCTCGCTTCTGTTGGGTGTTTTGCTCGTGTTTGCTTCCTGAGTCGTTGGAGGTGCTTGGTTAACCCGGCGCATGTATGTGCTCACCGGCGCACGCGCGGCCGAGCTCGGGTCGCCGCCGTCGTCGCCGGTGAGACGTTTCTGAGGGATGGAAATGGTCGTGTCGCACCTCGTTGGGTTCGGGGTGGAGTGTAGAAGCTGATTCGAGGGTTGGTTGTTCGGTTTGGTCACCGACAGCGACGCGCCGCCGTGTTTTGTGGTCACCGGCGTCGCTGCTCTGGCGCTGGGTCGCTGACGCGCGGGCCCCAGCCGTCAGCGACTTAATCAAAGGGGTTTTCCCTTTTTCTTGTTTAAACAGTAGTGCTTTTTGTATTTTCATTTGTTTAAAATCCGTGCATGTTTAAATTCTACACAAATTTGTGAATGCTCTCTGTGATGTGTAGTATTTAAGAAAAATATAACATGTGCATGTTCAGTACATTTTTAATCCTGTAAAAATGCTAAAATTAATTGAAAAACTAGTTTTCCATGAACTTTCATGCTCTGTATATTGTTCCAAAAATTCTGGGAATTTTTGTGTGAACTATATACACTGTTACCTTGCTGTACAAAAATTTTGGGAATTTTTGGATGAACTTTGGTACATAGAAAATTGAATAATTAAGTATAAAATGTTTAGAAACCCTAATGACTTTAGGTTTTTAGTGATTTTGGATTAGTTGATGCAAATGGTCATTTGTCCAGTGACAACCACAAGTTGGACATGCTTGATGTGATGTTGGTTGCTCAGTTCTTTTGGATGTAATTATTAACTTAGATAATCAAGATAAATAGGGTTTAATTAAATTTGCTTTATAACCTAGTTTTGCTTTCCTTCATGAAGGAAAGTTGTACTCAAGGTATAATCTGTTTTAATCATCTCTTAAAAACATGTTTATTTATGTTGAGCATCATGTTTACTACTCAAGCATCATCTAAAACATGTCATTATAACATGTAGATTGTTCGTTGGTTGGGTTGGACACCTCTAGTGAAGAGGTTTTCTTTCTTGAATCCGAGCCCGAGTTCCCTTATCCCTCCAACCAATGCAAGCCCGGTGCATTCAAACATTTCCTTGTATTTAAAATGATTGCTTTAAATGCATTTATGATTATTTTATTGCATTACGGTACTTTATTAAATTCATATTCGATGCATAGCCTTATCCTTGTGTTACTTGTGCCTTAAACCTTGACACTTGTTTAAAGATGTAAATTTGTGCTAAAATGCTTAGTATGCTTAGAACTTTTATAGTAGGTGATTTTCGGTTACCTACACATAGCGTATTGCTTCGGCAAATGGTTATGTTTTGATGAAAAAGGGAGATGGTTGGAAGTAATAATCGGGACCGGGCGGACACGGTGTTTGGGAGCCACCAATGGTGACTGGTGAGCGGGGTCTTTCCGCCCATGTCATTAGGGCCTTGCCGTTGTAGATGTCCAAGGATTGTGAATTTGGAGTACTTATCACATACCTTGGGAAGCTGGACTCTGGCTATCCCAGTCTTAAGAACGGTTAACCCGCACTGGGAGTGGAGAGATGGCTAGAGTAGTGTGTACCCTCCAAGTTAGCGAACTGGATGGAGGTGTACTGTGCTCTCGGGTGGCGGAACCCCGATCTTGACTGGAGGATCCAGGGAAAGTTAGTCATATGCGTGCTTTCGGGGTTGTATATGGCGTGTGATAGGGAAGCCCCATCTGGGATAAACCGGTTTGAATCGTCGTGTTCCTCGGATATGAAAACATAACCCTATCCTCTACCGCGTAGTAATACACTTAAACTGGATACTTGTTGGATCCCTTTATGGATGGTTATTACCTTGATATCGATCATACATCTAGATCGGTACCTGTGTAATCTTATGAATAAAACAAATGAATTTCAATTCTTTTATAAATGCTCTTTTATGAAAAATACCTGATTCTTGCAAACCACCCCTTGAATCCTATGACTTGCATACTGTTTGTCCACCAAATATTTTTCTTTTGTCGGATAAGACTTGTTGAGTACTCCCGTACTCAGGGTTTGTTAACCGCTGTTGCAGATGAGGACCACAATCCGGTTTGTGTGGCTTCGTGCTGCATGACCATGGTCAGTGTAGATGAAGATGAAGAATAATATGTCTTTGCTTGACTCTTGGGCAAGAGTATCTCGGTTGTTTGTTTATACTCTATCAGCAGCTTGATGTATTATTAACGTATGACACTTAAGTTATGTTTCAAAACTTATGGTTTGTAATATGACTAAAAATTTCCGCTACTTTGATGTAATATAAAATTTTCGTATTACTTCTGCAATGTTTGTAATGAGGAGATCCTGTTCGGAAAGAGGTGGATGACCCACTGCAAAGTGGCGACACCTGACGGACTAATTAAGGTTTGGATCATTTGTTGGGATTAAGTTGGTTAATCCTGACAAGTGGGCCCTAAGAGGTTCTATCACACAAGTGGGCCCTAAGAGGTTCTGTCACACGATCTCGATTTTCCTCGAAGGTAAAATCCACATATGCGAATTATAACACGATAGTCCCGAAGATCATCCCATCGCATTATCAAATAACAGTCGATAATCATAGTCATACACGAATTTCTGAATTTAAAGAGTACATTAAGAGGTCTAAATTATTTAATACATCGCCTCCTAGGCGGAATCACGCGAGCATGCAGCAGAAAGAACAGCGAAGGGAAGCATAGATCTTCAGCATCTCTGGTCTTGAGCGTAGCACGAAACCCTACTCCTCCGGGTCGACGTCCTCGAACTCGTTCTCCGGCTCATCACCTGAATCCAAAATCTTTCAGTACGATTTGTACTGGCCACTGGCTCCCACCCTATGCTTTGCGTATTGCTTTGTGGAAAGTGGTATGCAAGGGGTAGAAGAAAAGAACCTATATCTGGTTGTAGGTTTTCCTATGCAGGTTTAATATTAAGTAGTAATTAAATAGTACATAGTATAAGTTGTTTCTCAAGTTTTAACACATATCTCACACACATCCATCCCATCCACACACATCTCACCACACACTCTCACACTCTCTAGGCGGCAAGACGACACCCTCTCGTCATTGCCTCAACGGCTCACAGTCGGACCTACAAAACCCCGGGGGAGAGAAGAAAGGACTCATCTCACTACTCAAGAGAAGCGTAGGTCAAGAGAATGTCCATAACCGGGGACACGGCTATACGTATAGATCGATCAACTCTGCAGAGCGTGTACACCTGTACCCACAAGATCGCCATCATCGGCGTAGCGCTACGCCTAGGCCGATAACGGGTTGTCTCCTGATCCGGAATGACACCATCCTGCCACTCAGCCCTGGGGCTCCCCGGCGCACCGGCAAACTGAGACTGGGAGACGCAGCACCTGGCCAACGTGGTATTGCGCATCTAGGATGGTGCGGTCCCCACGACGGCACCACCCACCCTTATCACCTAACAACCTGGCAATAATGGCATCACCCAAACCGATCAACATCCGCACCCCGCCCATTCAGGGACGAGTGGTGTGCACGAAGGTTCCCAAGGTTCCGGTCCACTCGAATATTAGGTCCTAAGTGGGATCAGACAGGTCATCTCCTCAAGTGGGGTACTCCCCCGTGCTATCACAGCACCTCTATCCCGGGGCTCGCCCCGGGATCACCTCCAAACACATGTACCCGCCACAGGTACCTCTCGTGGGGATGCCCAGGTTGCACCCCCAGCAAGACTCGTCCCCTGGACTCATCGTAGAACCTGTCCGATCGACTTGACCCTCACCACACACCCAAGACACACGCCAAGATCTCCCCAGTTATCATTATCACATTTTAGTGGCACACCGTGCCTAATCCACGCACAAACAAGGCCTCTAGTCATCATCATGATAAAAGTATGAATAGAGCAGGTGACATGGTATATATGAGTGGTGTCTATCCTATAAGCGGGTGTGCAAGGGATAGGTTGCGACAAGGTAATGGTTTTGCAAACAATCTACCATGCAACCTATTCAGAGCAAAATGCATAAAGTAAAGCGCTAGAATTCTACTCAGAAACATGATATGTCTATTGGGTTCTACGATGGTGGGTGGGACGTGGCACCTGTCTAGTCGTCACCGACGTCCTCCGTGTAGTCTGGGTCTTCCTCCTCAGCTGTCAGCTCCTCCGGGTCTAAACCGATACGAGATTTGCAACTTAGACAAAGCTAGAGATTTACTCAAAGATGCAAATAGAGAACGAAAAGACCTGAATACACTCAAACACAATCCTATGACCTAGGGTTTGATTTTAGAAGAATTTGGACACCAAGTTTATAATTTTCCGAAATCGCATGAATATTCTATGAATTTTCTAAGTCCAAATCAAGCTAGAATTAAGAGAAAAAGGGAAAAGAGGGTTTTGGGCCGGCTACGTGGATTCTGGCCCGGTGGTGCGCATGCGGGCTTGCTGGTGGGCTGTGCGGGCGTCAAAGGCCCGTGGGACTCGGCCCACTTCTCCCTCCTTCTCTTCTCCTTTCCCTTGGGCCTGCTTCGCGCAGAGGCCCACCTCCCTCCTCCCTCTGCCGTTGGCCCATGGGGGCAGCAAGTCCACGGTGGACTCTTCCCCCTCGCCTCGCCTGTCTTCCATCCACGGTGGACCGCTCATTGGTGCGCTGGACTCCGAGAGCGCGCGCGTGTGCTTGCGCACACATGCGCTCTACCTCGCCTCACCCCTCGGCTCTGCTCTCCCTCCCACTCTCGCATTGTGGACGGGCACCGGCATGCGGGCGACGCACGCTCTGGCGCATGGGAGCGCTCTGCCTCGCTCCTTGGAAACTCGACGGCGGGGGCGCGGCGGGTCAGCGAACGGCGGGGCTCTGGGGTCGCGGCTGCAGCGGCGTGCGAGGTGGGTCGGCGACGATGCGGCGAGGAGTGCGGGTAAGGGCTCGGGGACTCCTGGTTGGGCAGCGGGAGGCTTGGCGTGGCCGCGGTAGCTTGGCATGTGCGCGGCGCGGCGGTGCGTGCTACGGTCCACCGCGCCGGTGCGGCGTGGGTGTGGGTCTCCCGCGATCAAGGCGCTGCGGGCATCTACGGCTACTCCCGGCTTCGCGGCTGTGTGAGCGCGGTGGTGGCGAAGCTCATCGCTCCTCCCTCGCCGGGCTAGGTGGCTAGAGTGCGGCGGAACGGCAGCGACATGATGCGACGGTGGCGCCCGAGGTAGTTGGTCGCGACGGAGAGGCGCACTGTTGACACCGTTTTTCGACACGTGTCAAATAGGTTGAAGCTTGGCTAGTTAATGACCGTTCTCCATCGGCATCAGTAAAGTATGAGCTGATATGGCCGATGGGAAAGTGCTGCAGAAGGCCAAGTGTGTTGCCGATGAAGGTTAGGTGATCTTTGCCGACAAAGGTTGATTGGTGGTCTTGCTGAAGCTGATTGCCGATGAAGAGTCATTACCGATGGCTGATGAAGAGTCGTGGCCGGTTGCCGATGAGCTGTTATTGTTGATTGCCAATGAAGAGTCTTTGCTGATTACCGATAAAGGCTCATTGCCGATTGCCGATGAAGAGATGCTGCCGATTGCCGATCGGGAAAGTGTTGCCGATGCCGATGGGCGTGACTTAGCACTTGGCGGTAGCGGAGGGTTACAAGTGGCCAAAGAAGGAAGGTGCGAATTAAAGGGATCTGCCGATGGAAAGTTTCCATCGAGAAGAAGTATAAGGAAACTGGTGTTCTGTGCTAGTATTATTATAGTAGTTTGAGTCTGACTCTTGCATGAGTCATTTATGTTCCATTAAAATAGGTGTGTTTGTTTAGGAAATAAATATTATTATCCGGCTCCTGCGCGAGTCAGTTTCCTTTAAAGTAGGAGTTTGTTTTAGGAAGGATACGTGTCGTGTCTCTGTACAACTCTCCATGCGGGAGTATAAATATGTGCCCGAGGGCTATGGAAAAAAGAATCAATCCAATTCAAACCCAACCAATTTTATCTTATTCTACCTTTTATCGCAATTTACCCTTATTATGCATTAGTTATAGCTTTAACGAGTTCTTCAAGCTTTCGACGGGCTGCATCACCTTGATCTCCGTCAAAATCCTTGCTAGTTCCGCGTGGGAGTACCTCTAGGCTTTGGCAATCCGGGCGCATCGCTGTTTGCCTCGTCTAGCTCTGCTCTAAGTTATCCGTGATCAATCTGAGCCTTGACGTCCGGGCGTATCGCTGTCGTCTCGTTCAGTTTGTCATAGTTATCATCCTTGTCGATTGATTGGTCAAATCGACTGGCACGCCCTCGACATCGAGCTTTGGGTAATAGCGTGAGGTGTTCATGGATCTGATGCTTTTTGTGTCAACACGCATGCGGCCGGCTTGGCTCGGTGATCGCAGGGTGCTGTGGAGGGTGTTCGGGGTTGCCTTGGGGGTGGTGGAGGTCTCGGTGCTAGTGGTAGAGGCTCAGAGTGCTCGGTGAGGGGTGAACGGACCCTTGCCAAGGCAAGGTCCGGCCATGGCGAGTGCGGCAGAGAGGGGCGAGGTGACGCGGCGACTCACCGTAGGTGGCGGTGAAGGCGGATAGCGGTGCAGGGCGAGTTGAGGCCGTGGCGGGTCGTTGCAGTGCCGTACAGAACCGCGACACCGGCGAAGACGACGGCGCGGCTCTCCCTCCGGCGGCTCGGACGGCGTCACACGGCGGGCTTCCTTCTCCTCCTCCCCCTCTTCCTCTCCACCCTCCTTCTCCTTACTGCGGTCTGACGAAGCCACCGGTGTGGCGGCTGGGGTTGGGGAAGGGCGCGGCGCGGGGAGCTCCACCCTTATATAGAGCCGCCAGCGGCCATGGCGGAGGTGGACGGTGGGATGCGACGCGGGGGTACGTGGAGGGCGATCCAGGGGCCGCGGTTAGGGTTTTTGAGAGCGGGGCGAGCTCAGGCGCGCGGCGGCGCATCCATTTTTGAATGGCGCCGGTCGAAAGATGTCGCGGCGCCAGAGGTGACGGCGGCGGCGTCAGCACAGGCGGCGTCACGCTCTGCTATCGGCTCTTGGCGCCGAGCGGAGGCGGTTTCAAAAGGGAGAGCGCGAAGTGCGGTTGCGGCTGCAGAGTGGGGCTGCGCGGCGGTGCTCTTGGCTCCCTTGCCTGGCTGCTGGGGACGGGCGCGGCGTGAGCTCTGCTCTGCTCTGTTTCCCGGCGAAAAGCAGAGAGGAGGAAAAGAAAGGGGATGATAGGTGGGCTCCACTAGTCCCGCTCGTCAGCGACGATGAGAGGGAGAGAGGCGCGTGCGCTGTTGGGGCTGGGCTGGGGTGCTGCTGGGCCGCGCGCGGCGGGTGGCGAGGCTTGGGCTGGTACTGGTCTGCTGGGCCTGTGTTGCAGGCTGGGCTGCTGTGCTGCGCTGTTGGGCCTGCCGAGCTCCCTCTCTTACTATTCCCTTTTTCTTTTCCTCTATTAAATTTCAAATGCAACAAGTCAATTAGTTTGATTTGATTAACACCCAAAAGAACTATAAGAAGCAAATCAGGGTTGAATAAGTTAATATGCTATGCAACTAAGACTAGTACTAGTGGGTTCTACTTGTGCAACTAGGTAGGGTTTCCTATTATGCAAACACCAATTATGGGCTATGCAAGGAAAAATTTTAAAAAGTTGTGATTTTTGTGTGATTTGAAAACTCGAGTTGTTACATAGGATTAGAGCAACCCTCAACCAGTTCCTGGACTATAAAGGGCTGGTGAGGGTATCACCCAAAAAAATAACCTGAACATACTACACAACACAGAGCGGCGCACAACACTTTGTATTACGATCAAGAGCAATAACAAGCGACTCAACTGGACGTAAGGTTATTACTCGACCTTGTCGAGGGCCTGAACCCGTATAAACCGTGTGTCCCTGCGTGTCCAACCACCAAAGTTTCACTATTCGTCGAGGCACGAACTATTGTCTCGGATAACCCCGTGGCAGGCTATCAGTGGTAAAACATCGACAGATTTTTCCCAAAAATTCTGTGAGCAAGTCGTCAAAGGATAAATGTTCGGGTCGGATTGGAAAAAAATTGTCTTGTACATATTAATTTGAAGATCTGACCAATTGCCAAAGGTTTGCAAAATGCTGGCTAAAAGCTTAGAGTGTGTTTGGTTGGTATGTGGTTGTTGGGAAAAAGTTGTTATAAGTTGTGAGCTGTGAGAAAGCAGTTGTGAACTGTGAGCTGTAGAAAAGCTAAAAGTTGTTCGATTAATCAAGTATAAAACATACCTTTTATCTTTATCTCTCTTGAAACAATTATGAAATAGTTTTTTACTTTACCCATTTTCAAAAGTCAAAAGTAAGGTCAAACTAGTTTTTAAAAATGTACTTCAGAAAAGCAGTTGTCTTTGAAAAAACAGCTTCCAAAAATAATATCTTTGGTTGGGCTTTTGGCTTTTGGGACCAAAAGCCAAAGCCAAAAGTTCAACCAAACACACAGTTCTCTTGTTGATTGAAGGGTTGACAAAAAGGGAGCATCTCAAGTTTGCGATGCTCGGTTGCCAAACTTGAGAATAGATAGAATGAGTGGCCTCCTTCTTTCTCCTCCTATCCTTGATATTATCACCTCCACGCCTTAGCAAGGGAATGAGCTCACCTAGCTCATCCTTGCCATGGGAGTGGTCGGTGATGGTGATGATGACATCAGCCTCTCCCTTTCTTCTCCTTTTGCTTGATGGTAGATTTTGTGTTCTTGGAAGTAAGAACTAGAGAGTGAGTATGAGTGTTGCAAGAGAGAGACCGCGACTAAGAGTGTGGAGAGAGCAACTGGCACAACTATATTTCACTACTTAAGCTATTTTTTTATCTAGCTTCAAGAGCATCTCTACCACTGGAGCTGAAGTTGTTTTGGTGAATTATTTGAAAAAAAAATACTTGTATTTGAAAAAAAATTACTTGTATGGAGCTCTTTAAGACATACTCTCATATAATCTCATCTACGGTCCACCAGAGCAAGTTGGAGCTGAGTGAAACTATTATTTTCAGATCTATCTCTTATACATTTATTGAAAAAACGTATTTTAAAGTCACGTACAATGGTGTTTAATAAGTCGTCTGTATGGCAGAATATATTTTTAAAAAAAAACTTCTTCACACGCAACAGCAAAGGTAGGGTCATCGTCTCAAGAGTCGACAGCTTCGGCCGTGCTCCAAGAAATCAAATAATTTCAAGACCGGAGCTATCAACCACTCCCCCCTTATAAAATTGATATCAGATCTAAATATACCTAAATATATTTATATAATAATTTCATCTTCTTGAAAAATTTACCTGAACTATGTGTAGATTGGCCCAGCCTTATAAAATCCATTTAAAATTGAAATCAAATCAAAATATCACTATTCAAATTTATTTAGGTATATTTTTTATCAGACAATATTCTACAAGTGATAAAACAAATGTTACTAGTATCAGTGCGATTTTTTATATAAATATATTAATATACTATTTAAATTAATGGTTGTCTATAATATTTATGTTTGATCACGCTGCTAGAATTACTAGTCTCAAAAGTATTATAACCATATTTAACTTAGTTATGCTTGATTAGTTTTGCATCAACTAGCAATATCCTAGTGTACAAGGATCATATACATATTTGATCATGACTATATGTAAGCATTAAACAATTTATAAATAGTTAAACAAAGAACTTATTGTATGACTTTGTCTATTTAGTCGTTTGTGCGTGAATTTTAAAAACATACATACAACCTATTATCTATAGGTTGCCCATGCCTTCAGTTTTTACCGAAATCGAACCGAGGGGAGGAAAAAAGTGAACCAAGCGAAAAAAGCGAATGTTGTTTGTCAGAAGGAAAAGCAGACTCTGCAGACGGTTCACACTTTCGTACACCAACGTCCGGCTCAGCGCATGCTAACAGACCAAACCATATGTGTAAAACAATTCTTTAATGCCCTGTCAGTTCCACCAGCCGGTGTTCACGTTACAAAGAACCAACTCTGCTCTTCGATTCTCACACTGGAGCTGCCCTAAGGGTGTTCATAAATGGAGCTATGTTATTTGATCCGGTGGAGACTTAGAAGATATTATGCCAAATAGAACATTAATTAGCTTGCAAGCCAAAGGTGTACTACTGCTCTAGTGTGAAGTTCGATGTTTGGTCAGTCTAGAGCACGGCACCGTCTTCAGCGTGTCAGCATCCGAGAAAACTATAATATTCAATTGTCCTGGCCTCTAACAAAGAGTATTCGAAAGAATCTGTTTGTAAACTACAAGACAAATTTATATCAACACATATGTTACTGTAGTAATTACTCCCTCTATCTTAAATTATAAATTATTTCAAAAATTCTAGAGAACAGATCAATGATCAATGTTACTGTAGCAATTACTCCCTCCATCAATGATCAATGATAAAACATTGTTGGTAAGGTGCACAATAGCGACCGATCAATGATCAATCGAGCTAGATAGCTCTAGCCTCTAGGAATATGGACCAAATGCAATATCAACACTTCAAGTCTCAACAACCCTAGCCTCAACATCTGTAGCCGTTGATGTTTGATAGTAAGGGGAGAGCCGAGATTGCAACGTTTTGAGCTAACTAGGTGGGTGTCTGGGTGAGGCGACCTCGCCAGTCGTTTATGTCAGTCGCAATCGTATGAACCAGTTATTAGCTCTAATCTAACTTCTTTAATAATACTAATTTTAACATATAGCTTATAACATAGATAGTTTTATATGGCAATAATCTAACTTCTTTAATAATACTAATTTTAACATATAGCTTATAACATAGATAGTTTTATATGGCAATCTTTTTTTTTTGTGAGTATATGTCAATCTTTTATGATCTTATAATATATGTATGTATGAATCTAGCTATTAAAATATAAAATAATATACTTTGATCTAACTTATAAGTTACTATTGCGGGTGTCTTTATTGCAGTTTTTCTCTTCTATGCGAATACGGCAGTCGTCAGGCCACTGCACACACAGCCACAGGCCACACTTGGTCGGGACTCCACGGAACAAAAACGGCCCATGACAAAACGTGGCCAGCGACTAGCGGCGTTTGTGGGTAGGCCGGCATATACAAAACACAGATATAGAGATTAACAGAAAGGTAGTAAACATTTTTCTGCATAACGTCTTCTTCTGCCTTTTATTTTAAGAGAAATTAAAACTAGATAGAAACACTATGAGAAGAAAGAACATGGTTAATTTTAGAAGACTTCATCAGCTGTATGCTTTGGAGTTGCTAGAATTTGATCAATTTTCCTACCCATTTGATATGCAAATCTTTGATATTCTAAAACTTTCCAAGCAACAATCGTTATGCATATCTTCATTCTAATGTGCTAGTGCATCTGTTGGCAAGAAATGATCTCATCTTTTGAACTTAGCATCATGCAAACCCTTTTTTTATCAATGAATTACGCATGTTGTCATAAAGAGTTTAAAACGTCCTCGGCTCAATCTCTTAGCATATGTTTGGTTGGGGCGGGAATGAGACGAAGGGGGGTATCCCTGTTGTTCGAGTGCTTGGTTTCAGGACATGGGGGGGGGGGGGGGGGGGGGGGGGGGGTGGACTCGGATGGTTCCGCTGTTTGGTCCATGACACCAGTGGCGGATCCAGGATGCGATTAAGGGGGAAGGGGAGGGGCTAAGTAATAAACATGATGATTGACAATGAAAATTTAGGACTAATACTTACTATCTAAGTTCATGTCAAAAAATTTTTTTGAAGATTTTGGTGAATTTTATAGAGATTTAATAGAAAAATGAGTGAATTTTATAGAGATTTCATAGAGAAATGAGTAAATTTTATACAAATCTAGTAGACAAATGAGGCCATTGTGGGGGCTGCAGCCCCCTGCATCCACCACTGCATGACGTTGTTTGGTTCATGACCAGCAAACCCTTTTTTTGTGTTATATGTTTTTTTTGTTTTTTTTTCACGGACGAGCTGGCGCGTCCATGTCCGTTTCTCTTACCTCGTGTTGTTATTTCTTTTGTCCTTTTTTGTCTTCATAAACATTAAAAAAACATTTCCTAAGAAACAAAAAGTGTCACCATTAAATTGTTGGTGTAGTCAAGATCACGAACTTATTCTTCTAAAATCTAGATATACTGACGGTTCGATTAATTAATAATCAAATAATTGATTAGTATGAAAATTAAAGTTATGATAATTTATGAGTAAATGCTTCTGTATTTTGGAATGGGACGAACGTCTTGTGATAGAATGCATCATATATTAATTGTTTATCTTGAACTAGGGGGAATATATATCCCGATGCCAAAAAAATATATACCATGTTTAATAGTTTTTCAATGTCTTCTCTTGCCTTATCGGGAATGAGCGGTTTTGTTGTAGAATTAGTAGTAGTTTTTGGGCTAATTACTAGTCCTAAATTTATGCTAAATGCCAAAAATACTAATTACTTTCGTAATGGTAATAGGAATGATATTAACTCCTATTTATTTATTATCTATGTTATGCGAGATGTTCTATGGATACAAGCTATTTCATGTTCTAAACAAATATTTTGTAGATTCTAGACCACGGGAACTTTTTCTTTAATCTATATTTTTTACCGGTAATAGGGAATATCAATATTGTATTGTAGTTCAATACTTCATTGCCAGCAATAAAATTGTCTTAAGACAAATAATTGTTTGTTAAAAGATAACAAAGTTTGAATCTTTCAATACTTACATCCCTTATATTTTCGGACAGAGGGAGTAATAACGTTTGAAACAACATTTTGGCTATTGGCTATTGCTATATTTCAGATATATGGCCATCAGGCCAGGCAACCGAAACCATGTTGTGCGTCGTCAGCCGTTTGATTAATCGACCGAGTGGCAGATGTGCTCGAACGCCTCGACGTGGCACTCCGCGACGGCCATGAACAGGTCGACGCCACCCTTTGCAGTGCGCGACGGCACGAAGATCATGAGCCCCTCGATGGGCAGGTCCGGCGGCAGGAACGCGCACGGTGGCCCGGTGCCGAGGTCTATCTGGTGGAACTGGAACCCCAGCCAGCTGTCCACCTCCAGGTCCGGGCACAGCATCGTGCCGGCCGCCGCTGCCGTCGCGACGAGTTCCTCCCCGTTCGCGTCCGCCACGGCTCCAAAGTCGACGAAGGACTGGATGTACTCGCCGTCGACGCGCGCCACGGCGTCGCGGATGGCGTCGACCACGCGGCTGTAGCTCGAGTTGAGCAGGTCCTTGACCTGGAGCTTCGGGAACGCCCACAGCACCATGTTGCCGAAGAAGTCCGTCGGCACGGCTGGACTGGCCCTATCCCTGCAGTTCACCGCCACCCTCACCTGCGTGAACTCCTCCATCTCGAGGTCCCGCGCCGCCGTGATCTTCTTCCACACGTGCGCCAGGAGGCACTGGAACGTGCTGCACCGGACGCTGACGCGCGCTTTGAGGTCAGCGATGAACTCATGGGTAAAGTGCACGGTGACGTTCTTGATCTTGTCCACGGGCACGACAGCGTAGGGCTTGGAGTTGTTGGAGGCGCGGTCGCCATCGTTCCCTACCTTGAACTCGATGGACCGGTGGTCGAAAACCGGCGCCGGCGTTGCGCGGGGCACGGCGGTCGCCGCGCGGTTGAGGAAGGGTGGCGGCGCTGTAAAGTTGAAGTCCTTGCCCGCGCGCACGGCGCTAGCCCACGTGGTTAGGAAGGTGCTTATGGAGTGGCCGTCGGCGACTTGGTGGTGGCTGGTGATGCCGATCACGAGGCCGCCGCACTTGTAGCGGTTGAGCTTGATCTGCAGCAGTGCCGCCCCAAAGTTGTCCTGTAGGAGTACGTGTACGTTATTGTAAAGTGTTAGTTTCCAAGAGTCAGTGACGTATTGTGTCGTTACCTCTGGGAGCGTCGGGTACAGCTCGTCGGCGAGGAGCACGTCGGACAAGTCAGCCGGGAGCGCTGCCTCTACCACAAGCACGCCCTCGTTGTTTACGTGAAAGAACCGGCGGCCCCGGTCGTCGACGGCAAGTCGGCCCGCGAGATGAGGGTACAGCGCTATAGCCCTGCGGAGGCCCTCCTTGAGCGCCTCGTTTGACGGCGCCGGCGCGGGGTAGGCGAACACAGTGGGCACAAATACGTCGAAGGCGGCGCGGTCAAATACGGTGAGCGGGACCTTCTCGCCGGCGAGCGGGTGCGGTGTGTAGTAGACGGGCTGCACCAGCGTTCTTATTGCCTTCATGGTGGTGGTCTCCATTATTCTATCGCGTGGCTCGTGTGTAATTGACACAGCAAATAGTACAACTCAGGAGATGCCGCGTGTGAGTACTGAGTAGCTAGTGTGGAGGCAGTCGGGTGATCGGAGAGTTAACACTGCCTACAAATATATAGATGAGGCATTGTTTGATGCGTATATATCTTTCTCAAATCATATGGATTGAAGTGGATTAGCACATTGGATAAGTCAGCCGCGTCGTTTACATGAAGGAATCGGCGTCCTCGGTCGGAAGTCGGCTGCGAGGTGAGGGCTAGGGCCATGCGGAGGCCCTCCTCCATGAGCGCTTTGTTGGACGGCATCGACCCGGGGTAGGCGAGCACGGTGGGGACAAAGACGTCAAATAAAGGCGGCGCGGTCGAAGACGATCAGCGGGACCTTATCGCCGGAAAGAAATTCGGTGGATCCTAGGTGCACAACATCATCAATGAGGCCCCCTTTCCATGGGGGGTAGGCGAGCACGGTGGGGACAAAGACGTCAAATAAAGGCGGCGTGGTCGAAGACGATCAGCGAGACCTTATCGTCGGAAAGAAATTCGGTGGATCCTAGGTGCACAACATCATCAATGAGGCCCCCTTTCCATGGGGGTAGGTGAGTACGGTGGGGACAAAGACGTCAAATAAAAGCGGCGCGGTCGAAGACGATCAGCGGGACCTTATCGCCGGAAAGAAATTCAGTGGATCCTAGGTGCACAACATCATCAATGAGGCCCCCTTTCCATGGTTGCCACGTGTTGTCTCTAAAACATCAAATAACCAGGAGAAGAGGCTCCTCCGCGAAATCAGGACAGGTTGGCTCCATATCTCAAGGAAGCAGTTGGTGTGGCTTCTTGGTGAACGTACGATCTAGTTAGCACGGGAGATATTCTAGACCTAGAGTCCACCTTTTTCCTTATCGCCGGAGGGCGGGTGTGGTGTGGAGTAGACGTCGGGCTGTACCAGCGTGCTTGCCTTAGCGGTCTCCATTCTATCGCGTGATCTCTCGTGTGTAATTTATACAAGAAGTACAGCTCAGTTCATCAACTGTTGGGGAGAGTCTGTAGGCACTAAGGTACCAGAGAGTTAAAACTCGGTATATATATATATATATATATATATATAGAAATTCCTTTTTACTCTAGCTTGTAGCTACTCCTACCTCATCCCCCGTCAATTTTCACGTTAACAGGCCGTGTTGTTGGTAATAGCGAAGCTAACGGGTTTCGAAACTAGGTGGACAAACCCGCACGAGTCACCTCATCCGAATAAAAACACCAACCGGACCTGCATTCACCCAAACCCTATTTTCTATTCCTTTTTTCCCGATCAAACACATTCGTCGCGCGGCGGCGCCGCCGACCTCGACGGACCTCGATCGTGCCTCCCTCCGCTCCGAGATGGCGCGGCGATATACAGCGAGGCGGGAACTGACGGTGGAGACACAGAACCGGAGATGGAGGCCGCACACATGGATTCGGCATTCAGCATCGACGACGTCGTGAGACGTATATACGCTACCGATCGAGGTTCCGCCCTCTGCTGCAACTCCACCGGGCCGGATAGGTTGGGCTCTCCTCGTCACCTCATCCTCATCTAGGTTGTCCCTACATCCACTTCCCGATCGTCCATGATGCTTGATCAAGTCAAGATCGATCCGTGTCAGCACATTCACATCTGTGGATTCAAAGATGCTTCTGTTGCCTTTTCCTTCCTCTCCCTCCTACCCAGATCTTATGTCTTGGTTTCAATTTTACAGATTTAAGTACCACATGATATATACTCGTTTTATGTTTAGATCACTGGATCCATATTTTTTAGATCGATCGGAGTATCACTTGATACAAGAACAATATACTAATGACTAGAGATACTTTTTCAATATTTTTTTTTGTGAAATATACTTTTTCAATATTTAATATTACTTCATCCAGATTTTTTTTCAGATCAGAGTATGTATCACTTGATACTGGATTGGCGACTTCTATAAGCATCCATCTCTACAATCTAGGTCTACACTAGTGGTATTCTTGCCTTTGGCTAAAATTAATCACGAGGATATGTGTGGAGACACCCGCCGCAGGCAAGATGACCCATGTTGCCTGTTCTCATGCACCGCCGCCGCCGCCCATGTTGCATAAACGTGTTCCTATGTAATAGACATGTATATGTTCATTCATGATGAGAAGAATATACATACATGTATACTTCTAAAAGTACTGTATGTACACTCCCATCCAAAAAGTATGTGTACATACTCTTCTCAAATAAGTGTGTATATATACTTTGATTTATACTCCGCTTTGAGTCAAAATATATTATATCTCATTTTTTCGGCATACTTCTTTTAAAACAATAATATTCGTTTGCAAGTATCCATACTCAAGTTGTTCTCTACCCACACGTATGTATCCATACTCAGAAGTCAGAATAAACATGTACGTACTCATACTCTCTATAAACATGTATGATTTTGTACTCATAAACATATATTTACTGCATGGTGTATGTACTAATACTCTGCCAAAAAATTATTCACGCAAAAATTATTCACAAGCGCGCATATCAGTTTTTGTCCTCGGAAAAATGTCGGTGAAAGTACATATACTCTATAAGATAAGCATTAAAATAACCCTTGAGTATATTGACATACTCCTAGGTACACCGCACACGTATACAAATATACTCATTTTCTTATTAAAATTTAAGTTTGCGTCCAGACACATAAAAATGCCATTTAAAAATTAACACACGGAGTATATGTACATACTCTCCTGCCATGCATACTTGATGAGAAAATGTATATACTAGTACTTTATATGCATATATATACTTATTTCAAATAGGTATATATATGCTCATACTCTCATATGTGATATGACATATGTATACATATGTAATTGTATTCCCAGGGCATACACGTGAAGACTAGATATATATATATATATATATATATATATATATATATATATATATATATATATATATATATATATATATACGCCACCGTACCTTACTCGATTCACGCAGCCTTGAATTACGGTGATATATATAGCAGTAGATATATATTTTTTAAATACTTTCTGATATATCCATTAACCAGCCAAACCCGTTAGCATAAGTAACGGGCCGTATATGATTTTGATGGGCTTAATAAGCGACCAAACCGTCAACCTTTTCATTTCTTTTGGCAATTACTACCCGTGAGTTGCAATTAAAAGAAAAAAAAAGACTAATCATTCATGTAAAACAATGACAGAATATTATATATCTATTTATATTTTATTCTTTCTATAAAATATATATAATTTATTTATGATGACCATGGCACCTTAGGCAATAATATCATAATATATATCTTACTTATCCAATTGATATAACTATTGGGTAGAGCCACAAATCAACAGTATGCACTTAGGACAGTATTAGTGGAGTTTCATCAGATTTTCATTCGTACTAAATACGTTGGCATATAAATATTTTTTATGACGTAGTGTATTTAAAAAGAGAGAAGAAATGAATTTCATCTATATGAAACTCTTTTGGTACGAATACCAACTATCTATAAGTTATGATATTAAATGTCTATGAAACTATACAATAAAACTCTATGTTAAGAGTGAATGTGTTATCTAAGTTTTATTTTATTTTATTTTATATGATATGACAGTTTTGGTAACTAGGCCATGAAATCCTCCATTGAAACTTGCCTTCGATAAAATTTAAGGTCCCTGATTTTTTTGTGACATGTTTCACTTGCTCTCATTGTATGGGCCTGAATGATTGATTAATTGCAATTGGCTACTAAAACATGTGGTGGCTCTTATTTTACCACCTGTACGCTCTTTTTTGTTTATATAACTTGAGAAACAAAACAAAACATGGGGTGCTGATACTGACAGAAGATAGCCCCTATTACATAGGTTGTACAAAAGGGTTTTGGACTTCAGAGGCAATCGGATATCTGGAAACGGATAAGGCTAGCGATAATTCAAAGTTAATCATATGTCCTGTCAGTTCCAATGAATGGTCTTTTCTTCTTTTTATAAAGATGCTCAAAAGAATGTCACATTTCATATATCTCAAGAAAACCAAAGGTTGATACAAACGGTGGACAATAGAATACAAAATGACTACTGAAAACCAAATCGGTCATCTTATTCCTTTTTTTGAAGACCGAAAAAGTTGGCCGGTGACAACGAGGAAAACCCTACAAGGAACCCAACCATCAGAATAGTGTGCTAAAGATGTTAGACCTTGTTGTAGAACATGTAAAAAGAAGAGGTCGAGATCGCTGCATCAAAAGCAACCGACTTCTTCCTCTGGTAAGCACACAGATAAGAAGAACAATCTGACATACCAAACTCTCATCGGCCCTTCCATGACGCTAGATCGAACCTCGTCGAGCAGAGAGGCCATAGAGACATTACTTTGGCCCTTTGACAACATCAAATTAAACATTGTCGAGTAGAAAGGCTAGATAGACATTATTACAAAGTATCATTGAACATCAGACATTAAAATTTAGATCAATAAGGATCCACAAATTTAAAAACAAAACTATGAAGAGAAGAAAAATTGGTCTCTGCTCCTTTATCCACTAGCAAGGTTGCCGGTTAAGAGAGAGGAGGGGGCAGTGGGCGTGGGTTTGGTGGGCGGCAGCGGCTCGCTGCCGGTTAAGAGAGACAAGGGGGACCAAGCGGTGGGCATGGGTGTGGACGGCAGCGGCCGCGGCGGTTGGGAAAAGTCTAGGGTTGGCTGTTCTAACATCTGATATGAATGGCCTTTTCATAATCTGTAACCAGCAGATTGGTCAAGCGTATTTACACGTCTCCCTTTCAACATTTCGCAACTCATCCCATCGCGCTAGCTGCTTGTCACGCATTACATTGCTGATCATGCTTCTAAAATGTGAAAGTCCAACGAAAATATTAAAGTAGATCAATAACATCAGCAGAGGAGAAATATAGTCGAGGATTCTGATGGCACCAAATTCATCATATGGATTCCAGATGCTCCATATTGTCTTTTAGGCGCATTTTGTTTCACTGGGGCAAGATTTAACCAATAATGATTCCACTGGCATTCCGTCAATATAATGTGAAACTATAAACATAGGTCCTTTTTAATACAAATCTAATAACATTGACCTTGTGTCAAAATACTCCATATCAAATCTCCTAATTCCCTAAGTACCAGAATAGATGTTATGGATACGTACATGTCAAACTTTCTCAACTTTAACTAGGTTTATAGAATGACTTCTATTTTAAGACAAAGGGAGTACTTATTATATGACGTTAGAACAGCCAGATATATATTGACTTAAATGTCGTCATCACATCTTTCTGTCCCTAACTCCTCGCGTCATATAATAAATAATGACCGGAGGGTGTAGGCCTTATACACCAAAAAATACATTGGCTGGACACAAGAAAATAATTTTGGTAACTGGTGAACAAGAAGATTGCATTAACAAGCATAGCATGCATTTGTCGATCTGTGCTCTCCATTCAAAAATTTCAAACACCAAATACATAAACTTCACTATACACCGAACTATGTTTCAGTCTTTATTACCATGGGTATGGGTCCATCCCATTTTTACTTCATGTTTTTTTTATTGAGCAGGTCTTCTACATTATCAGTTCTATTAGCAAGATGGCTGATTAACCATTAATGCAAACCGGAGACAATGTTTAACCCACTGAAATTTGACAGATGCAATGTTCTTAAGGCAATAAGGAAAGTTGTGGCTACTCTTGTTGCCTAGGCAACTAGGTGACACGCAGCTTGTGCAATCCATACACCCTTAAACCTTCTGCAGGTGGGAACCAAATACATAAGAAATGCCTAAATGTATTCAAAGAAATATACCTTATTGCAAATTGCAAACTGAAAAGTCTTCACTATCAGATCTCATCTGTGGTCACCTTGAACCTACTAATAATTTATAGCCGCCCACTATCCCAAGTTCCCCGCAGAACACCTGTAATTGTTCTTTTCACTTGAAAACCAGTGATCCTGCTATGAGTATAAGAACGAACACTTGCCTATTAAGCTATTAATACAGCTCCACAATTTCAGAAACCATAATGGTACTGAGTTAGAAAGGTTAACCCAAAGAGCCATCTGACCTACTAGACAAATGCAATTTGAAGATAGTATTGTCATTGCTTTTCAACAAGAAACATGAGGTACAATCAAGATGGTCAAATAAAATGAGGTATGGCATCAACTAATCGACAAATTATCTAAACTAACATGATCACAACCTTGGATATTTGCATTTTGCACTGGAAGTAAGTACTCCAACAGGCAGGAATAATCTATCATGGTACTGACAGATTTTAACTCTCAGAAACCTTAGAAACCACACATCTAAAATTTTGAATATGAGTTATTTAAAAAAAATTGAGTATGAAGCCCACAGGCATTTTAGAGTTCTTATCTCTGAGCTTAAACTGTGAAGGGTAGTCATTGTGCAACAGCCATCAAACCACCACCCTAGAAACTTATAATATTCATTCATAAATATAATTCAATTATTAGAAGACATAAGCAACCTACTAAAAATGAATGTCGAAACCAACATTTATCCTGGAGGACTTTCACGCTATGTTGTGACTCAAAAAATCAGGATATGGCACCTAGTACTCACAATCAGTTAAGGGAAACAGATTCTGCAGTAGAAATGTGCAAGAGCCAATGGAATCAAAGACATAACAGCCATAACCAGAAACATTCACTCGCTCCAATTCCATTAGATAATGATGGTTATCAATGTCTGAAGTTCGTCAACCATGATATGGATAGAAGCAGATAAGGACCTGACGGCTGGTACCTAAGGAGCGCAACGCAATAGCGAGATGGCCATTACATGAGGGTAGAAGAGAGTTTGAGGCACTCGCTCTGGCACCTCTTGAGGCAGACGTCGTTCCAGTTGGGCACCTGGTGCTGGTTGACGCAGACGGTGCGCGCGCAGGCATCGGCGCAGGCGTCGAGTTCAGAGACGCCGCAGACGGTGACGCAGGTCTCCGGTATGGGGTCCTTGGAGAAGGCCCCCACCTTCTTCAGCATACGCTTGGAGGTGCAGACGCGCTCGCAGACGAAGACCTCGTCGGAGCTCTTCTCCCGCCCGCGCGCCGCCTTGAGGCGCTGCTCCTCGTCGCGGCGGCGCTTGATGCGGACAAACTGACCCGCCACCAGCGCCGGGACCGCCGCCCCCAGCAGAGGCCACCACGCGTCCACCATCGCTTCGCAAGTCTGCGGGAAAATCGGGGTTGCACGATCAGATTTGGTCGAATCCCAGGAGCCACAGAAGAAATCGTGAGGCGAAGGGGAAGAGAGAGGTGGAGAATTAGGGGTGTCACCTTGGAATGGACTGATTGCTTGCCCCCGCGTCGCCGCGCGTGGACGAGACACGAGAGGCGAGGAGCCGGAGGAGGGCGGCGAGGGTTTTAGCCGAGGACGCGCCGCTTCCTCTCTTCAGCTCCAATCTCTTCTGCGGGGAAGGAGATAATGGTGGCTGGGGAAGGTGTCGGGCTGTAAATGGGCCGAAAGTTTGTTTCCGTCTTCAGTTCGCATACAGCCCACTAATTCAAGAGTCTGAACTCTGAGTCAAAGAGGTCTGCGGCGTCACCTGTTTATGATGGTAAAAAAATTGAGGGATGTCCTTCAAAAAAAATAAAAAAAAATTGAGGGATGTCCCGTGTATGACCATCAACAGGTGAAGTTTTATACAGTACTATATTCATTATAAAAATGACTTGTATATTATTAGATTATTTTTTCAAAAAATCTATTGCTGAAAACTGTTAACATGATACATGCATTGGGGTATATAACTTGATCTTACATGGGGACACCTCTCATGTCAACTAAAAGGTTAAGACAGATATTTACAGCCTAACCGCTATGTGCAATGTTACTACACAGTTCGGTGCGAGCTTCATAAAACACAGCACGCCCAAATCACTTCGTCAGATGAACCACCATTTCTCGTTAACGGGAGAAAAGTCTCTGGAGGAAAAGGGAAAATGAATCCTTCACATTGGTGAAAACTCCGCGGCACCATTGACATCCAACTCACTCTGAAACAAGACCTAGGATTCTGTTCTTTTCAGACGCAATTTAAAGTTCTTCTCCAAAAATGCCAAGGTTTCCGCATAAGAAGGATCGTTCTTGTTAACTGGCTTACATGAATTTATATGATCAGTGGACGGTAGAACCTGCAGAGAAATTTGCATAAATTAGAACCAATGAAATTATGGAGGCATACAAGGAACAAAAATGGTGGAAAAAATGTGGGAAGGGTCCATATGCCTATATGTAATAATCTCAAAAAATTTGAAGCAGACATGATTCTTCCAGTGCTATCCCTATACTAGTTTTTGCTATCAACATAAGCAGCATTGACATAATCAGGATTAATATTGGACTGCATCACATGTGATGATATGTTAAGGCCCTACTGACGATAATAAGAATTCCATCATTTGCAAAACAATAACAATAATAACATGTGCATTACTCAATGGTGCAATGAATTGTAAAAAATACTTACGACAAGCTCCCCAAAGCCTGGGTATGCAGATTCAATTGGCACTATCTCCATACGAAGTGCCCAACCGCCATATCCTTCAACAATCGGTGTGACCTGGGTCTGTCATGGAACCAATTAGCATATACTTAAACTTAGCATTGTGGCAGTGGAACTTGGCAGTATAATGTTACTACCTCACTAAAACTAAGAACATCAAGGAATCCTTTGTTGTGGCGTTGACGCACAAAATCATTCAGTTCAGCTAGTCTTGGAGATCCACTTCTTAACTCCCCAATCTATCAAAATTAAATGTCAGAACATATAGAGAAGACAAAAACTATAAATTCGTAAGCAAGCTTATCAAATGAGGAATGGAAGACCATACTGAAGGAGCAGGACGAAACACTAAACCCATTCGCCATGGCATGTCTGCAAGTTTACTGCCAAAATGCGGACAACTGTAGAAAACCTGTGATGCAGAAATAGTTAGATCATATTAACAGGCACACAGATAATCACAAAATTCAACACCCAAAAAATACATACTAGCCCAATAGTATTGTTCAGGAACTTGTCATAGTTATTCAGCTTTGCTTGATATAAAAGCTGTTTAACCACCAGTCCTCCCATGCTGCAAGTATGAAAATGGGGAGAAAGCAAGTCATAAGTTATTTCAATAAATAGCAATTACATAAGTGAGGAGTTAGCACAACAAATATATCAACACGCCATAGCAATGGCATGGACAACGAGTAGCATCATAGACCGAACAGCAAATCAACAATCCTTACCTGTGCGTCACAAAAATAACAGGCCGACTGCCAATCCCAGCAGCCACCAACTTCCTCAGCAGCATAGAGCTCACCTCCTATAAAACAAATAGGATCTTGAGTGAGAAAAACAGGTAACATGAAAAGAGCTACCAGCATATATAGCATCTGACAAAAAATCTTGAAATCTAGAATAATGTTGGGAAATCGCTGCAGTTCCACAACGAAAATTTCCAGCAATAACAGAAAAAGGTTCCACATATGCCACCACAAATTTCAAAATAGTTGGTGTGTAACTTGTAATATTGACAAGCTGGGACATATAAAGGGGTATGTAAGGCCACACAAAAACCCAAGGTTCTTTAGTTGGTACAGGAGAGAATGTCGAGAAGGCGACGACCATGCACACCGCCCCCGCCGCCGTCGCCCACCACCCCGACACAGCACAGCACGGTAGGATCTCACCAAAGCTCTGCACCCACGATTGCCTCCTTCCCCTCCCCATGCCACCACCATGGCCATGGTCGCCCCCGCCCCAACCCCACCCAGCCGCCGCCTCCGCCGTCTCTCCCGTCCCCAACACCGGGCCTGCCTGCCTTCCCCCGAACCCTTTCTAAGCCCACCAGAGATGGAGAAGAAGAGAGGGAGGGAGAGCGTGGGCGCAGGTCACACACTAGTATTAGAGCATGGCCCGTCGTCGGATAGAGTTTGCGCATAAAAAACTAAAGAAATATCAGAAGTTACCTGAAGAGGCAAGCTTGCTCCAGTCCATTGGGTCAAATTTGTCTGCGTAAGTTATTCAAAATTGGTAAGGACGTTGAAAAGTTTAGAAGTAAAAAAGTCGGTATCAGCAGAAATATTCAAATGTACCAGAACAACTCAACTATAGAAAAGGCCCAATACAGATATCTAATCGTGAGAAGAATAGCAGGTGAAGGGAATTGATGAGGCATCAAAGAACAAACCTTGTATTTGACAGTAAAAAAGCGTGCTTGAGGAAAATCTGACGCAAGCCATTCTCTTGGCCAGCATGTGCCCTCTTTCCCAGCATCCTCGTCAATGCTTTCCACCAAACCAGCTTTGGTAGTTGATGATTTGTCATCAGCAATTCGCCACGAGTTGAATGGGCCACCACGAAGGCCATGGACAAACACAACATCCATCAAAGGGGCACTTTTGGATGCAGCCTCAGCATCATCTACAGAGCTCACAGTTTCAGAGCCAAGATCTTCAATACTTCCATCTTCCTTACAATTATCTCTTGAAACTCTTAAAATCCCAAAACCACTGTTGTCCACATGAACTTCAAGAGGTAACTCTGGATTTAACAAGAATAGTGCATCTCCAAACTGAGGACACTTTCTTTTATACTCACTTTCTGAATCAGGATATTCATCAGAGGATTTTCTTGTATTTGGACTCTCGGAACAGAATATGTTCAATAATGTTAACCTGCAGTAGCTTTTTAGTTTTATATCATTGCAGGGTATTCGTCCACTAGCACAATCCTCGAGCCATTTGCACCATACATCATCAGAAACAATTTCCTTCTTTGAATTGGGTAGAAGAGAGAGAATGGCAAGCAGACGGCCAGCATGCCTTCGGATATGCGCTGCAGGAGGAACCCGTACACTTGAGGGATCAGTGGTAGCATCAGTAGATGAAGCATTAGAAGCCACATTCTTGTCTTGCACTTCTCGAATACGAGATGCATCATATGCTTCAATTGCAGCAAGTTTCTCATAATCATCACCCAGGAGGATGTGCCTCAACACGGGAAGAGCTCCTAAATCTGCTATTCTCTTTTGGCATGCACCATCCTCAGAACAAAGCTCAGCTAGAGCTTTTATTCCCTTGAGTGTTGCTGATGCTGAGTCAGCAGCATCAAACTTGGGCGGGTTCTTTTTATTCATATTCTTTAGAGCTGTAGCAAATGGCTCAAGAGATAGAAAATCAGAAAGTGGCCCTTTATCATTGTCATCAGACCCAGGCTCAAAGTTCGATTGGGCGCTTGCTAATTTAACAACAGCGCTACCTAATTGATTCAAGACCTGAGTTGCAGTGGAAGCATTATGGTAATCAACTGGATTCTGTCAATAACACAAGTTGTATTATGATGGTAGGATGAAGAAGAAGAATGTGAACAGAAAAAAGATATATACCAGTATAAAGCCATTTATCAGGTAACACGATAAATTCGACAATGAAGATCAAGTTTATACAGTAACATGGTAATATTAGATTAAAAAAAAAACATGACAGCAGCCGCATGCCTACATGTATTGACAATAAATGATGCTACAATTAAATGATAACTTTGTACAAAATCAACATTCTAATCAAAGAGATTCTGGTTTCCTTTCAAAGACTGAATGTTTTATAGAACATGACTATGTTCACGATGAGATAACTCTAACAGTCTAATATATAATTATATAAAGATTTATGGCTGTTATATTTTTATAATGTGTATTAACAAACTACCAAAAAAACATCACCAAAGGTATTGCAAACTGTAATGATGTCTAAGGCAGAATCTATAGATTAGAACGGTACTTTTGTCAGAGCTAAAACATATCCATTTTAATGCTGTGACTGTATGTATACATGCTTAGGATCTTTAAAATGGACAAAACACTCATCCAAAATATATTTTGTATAGTAATATAAAAGAAATGAGTACCTTCACTTTCTCTGGTTCAGGCTGTGTGGTTCCTTTTGAGCTTTGGGCCTTGTTGTCCCCAAGAATCTCAGAAAGGACAAGAGCTAACCATCCCTGAGAAATTGGCACAGAAGCTGGACCATAATCTTCAAGTATGCATGAAAGGATTTTCACAGCTGTAAGATGTGTTTTATCTGATACAGATTTATCAAAAAGCCATCTAAGAAGAATGCCAGACCATCTTTGAGATTCCTCGAGTGATAGAGGAACTTCACCAGCATAAAGCAAACTCAGAGCACTTGCTATTGATTCTTTCATACTATTCTGGGCATTCTGATTTTCTATCTTTTTTGCAATACTACGAAGAGGATGAAGGCCCTTCTGCCTTATCACAAATTTTGAATCGTTACAACGCATCATAGATAAGAGGAACGTTGATAATGACAGTTGACCCAATGGCATGTCATTGTTTACAGTAGCCTGAGAAGCTGTAGAAAGAAGACTAGAGCACCAATCAGGAACTGATGGAGCCAAGGCCAAACTCTTGTCTTCTAAAAGAGCTCGAGCCACCAGAGTTCCATGCCATTTAACAGTTCTTTCGGCTGCTTTCAACGCAGTTGCAACTGCATGCCCATCACTATCAAGTTCTTGAATACGAGTGCGATTCAGATCTGATGCTATAGCCCAGTTTGCAAGAGCCCATGTAGCAAAAGGTACAGCTACATGCTCCCTCTGCAAATCATCCCAAAGCCCTGGGACAGCAGAAGAGCTTAATTTCCCAATAAGTGGAGCCTCAGCAGCAGTCTGTTCCACCACGAATCTTCTACTATCATATGATACATCCATAATATCATTGTCTGAGTTATCCAACTCCAATGAGTTATTTCCTCTAGAGAATCCCAATATTGTGGTTCCACCAAGCACCTTAATTCCTATACCCTTTAATCCAGCGTCACCATCATTACTGCTATCATCCTCATGGTCATCAAAGTGCATCCCCCCTTGCTCAATAACTTCAATTGCTGTTGCAATATCTCTTGTATCAGCATCAGCAGGAAGCAAAGGCTTAAACAACGAGTAGTCTGCATTATCGCAGTTAGAAGTGATGATATCCATAAGTGCAGCCACAAGCATGCTCCTCCCTTTAGAATGATCTGAACCATCAAATGAAGATTTCTGTTTCGAAATTGAAAATATATTAGCTACAAGCAGCTAAGTGTCCACGGAAGTGAAAAAACTAGAACATTAAGAAAACTATGTTGCTTCTTTTTATAAAATAAATTGTGCCTGAGGAGATGATATATATTAAGAAAAATAATTAAGCTTAAGACACAACTGATCAGTAACAAAAATGTCCATACAGCTTTTACCTTGTAAAAAAACAAACAGAATAAAAACCTGGTTATGCTATTTTCTTTATTTTGCATCTATTTGACATACATACAGGAAATAAAATATCAACACTCCCCTACTGATGCCATATCATTTTAGCACATGAAAGAAGTATAAGCTCCACATTTCAACATTAGACTCCTTCCTAGCAGATTAATCATCTTAAGCGAAGGACATGTAAATATGCTTCCCACAGATCACGCCAATTTTATTGTTGTAATTTGCCTCACATCATATCAACTATTGTGTTTGCCTTTGCCTTTCATAAGTGATAAGGTTGTAATTTGCATAATTGAAAAAGTATCTCCGAGTGTTAAGTTTTAAGGGCCCTAAGACAAAGCCAACAATGACAAGTTTGCACAGAAAATTTGCAGATGCAGAAATGGAACCACAATCGGTTACATTCAGTAGAAATAAGTTCAAGCAACCAGGCAGAGATTCAACACCGGTTGAAGACATGACAAGGCTTAGTATATCGATTTCATGGAGTGGTTACAGCATCAATCACAAATTGGATACAACTAAAGCACATAATCACCAATTCCAAGCTTCTACGACCAACCTACATTATGTCAATCAATCGGACAAAGCAGAGCAAGCAGAAAATAGAACTCCAAGCCATTACCTTCTTGCCGCGTGTGGGCTGGTATGAGAAGATGAACTGGAGAAGGCATGGCACGGCGTGCGGGCGGCCCAGAACGGCGGGCGCGACCCAGGGGTCCGCCACCAGGTGCGCGAGCGCCCTGGCAGCCTCGGCCTGCGTGGCCCCCCGCACGACACTCTCGAGCAGCCAGTCGAGGACGGCGCCGCCGCCAGCAGATACGATGGCCGCGCGGCGGGCGGCGCTGGCGGCCGCGATGTCGGCGAGCAGCGCGGCGACCCGCAGCTCGAACCCGGACCGCACCTCATGGTTGGCGGACGAGAGCACGGACAGGAGAGACTTCCAGAGCACCCGCGCGGCCGTCCACGTGTGCTGCATCTGCTCCACGACGCGGCCCGCGGAGTCCCTGGACCGCTGCAGCGTCTCCTCGAGGTTGTCGGTGGTGAGGTAGACCGCGCCCGCGGCGGCGAGGGAGAGCGTGGAGAAGGCGAGGAGCGGGGCGAGGCGGCGCGCGCCCCCGCGGTGGGGCGCGAGATGGTGCGGCGGCGTGGGCGTGGTGGCGATCGGGAGGGTGGGTGCGGAGGTGGAGGGGGCGGAAGGTGCCGACGAGGCGTGTGGGGTGGGTGTGGGGGCGGTGGAGAGAAGGCGGGGCCGGTGGCGGTGGTGGTTGAAACGGCGGAGGAGGAGGACGCGTCGCAGCATTGCCGGCGCGGGGTGTCTTCTCCTCTTCCGTAGGGTGTAATTATCTGCGTTATTCGGGCGATGCGAGCGACGGGCGGGGCTTGCCCTGTTGCCGTGGAGGGGAAGGCGAGCGGAGGGCACGCGGCGCGGGGTATATTCGCCGGAGAAGAGGGAGAGGGGGGAGACCGGGAGAGAGACTATCCGGAGGCGGTTTTTCCGGTGCGGCAGAAGGGAGGAGAGAGGAGACGGTACACGGGAACGGGACGGAAGAGCAAAGCGTGTTTGGGCTTGGACTCTTGATGGGCTGTCTAAGTTTGGGCTGACCTTTGAACTCGAAGCTTCCGAACGCTTCTCTCAGCGTGCTGCGTGCAAATGCGTCTATTCTGCTCTGCCGGTGGCCCAGGCCAGGTAGGCAAGCAAAACAAACAACATGATACTCCGTATAAAGTTGAGTCTTATTAAAAAAAGATGTTTTCAGTACTTATGTCACTAAAAAGATAGTTTGGACTTGTATGATATGATGTTTATCTTTTTTATCCTCCACGACTCCACGTCACTCCGTGCACCTTTCGTCTAATTTTCACCGTTTACCGGCCTGACATGTGGGTGCCACAGCAGAAACTGTCCAAAACACCCTTTCTTCTCCCCCGTGCATTAGACGGCGAGCTCCACTTGCAGACACCGGCCGGCAAAGCTCCACGGCTCGCCACGGGTCCACTTGCAGAAACTTGGACACCGGCCGACACGGGTCGAGCAAAGCTCGCCCTGACGCGAGGATGAGCGTGGCGCGTGTGGTGTCGACGAGCGGGCACGAGCTCGCCGACCGCGAGCTCCAGCGCTGACTCGAGCTCCGCCGGCCACGGGTGAGGGCCAGTACGAGCTTCGCCGGCCGCGAGCGCAGATGTGAGCTCCGTCGCGCGCGGGAACAAGCTCGCCGACCTCGAGAGCGGGATCTGCCCGGCGCGGGCGAGCACGAGCGGCAGTACGAGTTCGTTCCACCGGCTGCGGGCGCGCGAGGGAGAGCGCGAACTTCACCGGCCACGAGCTCCGTCGTGCGCGGGCACGAGCTCGCCGGCCGCGAGCGCGGGCTCTGCCGGGCGAGCGAGGATGAGCGCGACGCGAGCTCTGCGGCGCACGGGCACGAGCTCGCCGGCCACGGCTCCGCCAGGTGCAGGCGAGGACGAGCGCTGCGCGGGCTCGCCGCCCGCGCCGGCCGCGCTGCCGTCGCCGGTCGTGCTGCATTGGCCGCCGCGCTCGCGCAAGCTGTGCTGCGTCCGCCGTCCGCCAAGGCCGCAGCGCTCCACTGGACGCCACACGGGAGTGGAGCGCCACCACCGCACGGGCTCGCCGGCCGTGCTGCCTTGGCGTGATGTTGGGGGATTAGGGGAGGAGAAGGGCATTTTGGACATTTTCCGCTGTGGGCCCACATGTCAGGCTAGGAAACGGCGAAAATTAGACGGAAGATGACAGAATGGCGTGAAGGGCAACAGAGATAAACGACATAACACACGGTCCGAGCCATCTTTTTAGTGACATTAGGGCTGACACCATCTTTTTTATAGCTCATAAGAAAAAAAAACTCTATAAAGTTAGAAGTAGTTCAAGTGAACCTACTAGTTGGATAGATGTTTGGTTCACTCTATTTTAGTCTCTTAGTGACCAAATAACCAAACTAGATAATAAAAAAATGACTAAATAGAATTTAGCCGTTGATCTAGTTACTAAATAGACTCCCTTCGTGATCCTGCTCAGTATTTGAGTCAGTGATGACCTTGAAGACGACTCCCCATTGCATCCATGTTGAGTCAGCGATGACATGGAAGCAGCGGCGGAGCTATGTGTAGCTCTAGGGTGCGTTGCACTCACAAAATTTTAAAATTAGTGATAAAAGACATTTTTTCATCATATATATATTCATAAATTATAAACTCTTATATCTATAAAGAGAAGTGCACCCTCTTAAATTTGCTTTAACTCCACCACCGCATGGAAGACGACTCACCATTGCATCCATGTTGCCTGCTCGCTGCAGCACCATGGACGTTCATCGGCCGAGCTCTATAGGAAAGTGTTCCCGCAAAAAAAAAAAAATCTATAGGAAAGGGGCGGACTGCACACTTGCAAGACAGATAAATAAAGGATTTATCTGTTTAGCTGAAATTTAGTTTATGCTAAATATTTGTATTATATGCTATAAAAAAACATTGTTTGTACGTCAGAACTACGAGTTGACGTACCCATGACTCCATGTCGTTTTGTTCTTTTTATTTTGCTATATATATAAAAATAAAAAAATAAAACACCTTCATCACCCAACTAATTCAAAAATCTCCTATTCTCTCACCCCGCGCGGCCCCGGTGCCGCGGTGCGCACCTATGTACGGGTACGAACACCACCCCACGAGCCCGATCGCGCCGCCCGGCGTCGGCGGCTGCCGCGGCATCCCCTTCGACCCTTTCTTTCTCCCGCGCCTCCTCCTATCCGCCACATCCTGCACCTCCTCCTTCCTCGCCGCGCGCGCAGTCTCCGCCCTCCACGCGGCGGGCCTCAAGCTCGGTGCGCTCCCCTCCTCCCTCCCGGCCTCGAACGCCCTCATCTCCGCCTACTCCCACGCCGACCTCCTCCCCTCCGCACTCCGCGCCTTCTCCCTCCTCAGCCACCCTTCCACGGCCTCCTACACCATCGTCCTCTCCGCGCTCTCCCGCCACGGCCGTCCCCACGAGGCGCTCTCCCTCTTCGCCGCCGCCGCCGCGTCCGCGGTCGCGCCCGACGCCGAGCTCCTCTCCTCCCTCGTTTCATGCTGCCGACGCGCGTCCGCCTTACTCCCCGCGCGCGCGGCGCACGCCTACGGGGTCAAGAACGTGGCGGCGTTGGCCTTCTACGCCTCGGCAGGTCCGGCGCTGGTCGCGCTCTATGCGAGCCACGGGAAGGTCGGTGCGGCCAGGAGGGTGTTTAGCTACATGAACGGCGAGGACGTGGTGTCCTGGAACGCCATGATCGGCGGGTTCACGAGTGCCGGGATGGACGGTGAGGCGTGGGCCTGCTTCCGGGAGATGCGCTCGAGAGGTGTTCGAGGGAATGCCCGCACGGCTGTGGTGGTGCTCGGGTCTTGTGACATGGAGTCTGGCAGGCAGGTCCATGGGACTATTGTGAGTAGCCATGGTTGTTCTTCAAAGACCATTTTATGGAACGCATTGATGAGCATGTATTCGTGTGTTGGGTGTGTCACCGATGCAGAGAGTGTGTTCCTGGAGATGGCAAGGAAGGATGTCGTGTCATGGAATGTGATGATTGGAGCGTTTGCGAAGAATGGATATGGAGAAAGGGCCCTTGAGCTTGTGGACACGATGTTGCAGTGTGGTATGAAGCCAGATCTGTGACATTCACAGCCATTCTCATGGCATGCTGCCATTGTGGCTTGGTTGATGAGGGACTAGAACTATTCCAGCACTTTGTGTCAGTTGTTGGTCTCGTCCCAACCATGGAGCAGTGCGCCTGCCTTGTGGATTTACTTGCACGTTCTGGGAGGTTCATGGAGGCCTTGGAATTTATCGATCAGATGTCAGTGAGACCAAATGCAGTTGTCTGGGGTGCTTTGCTGTCTGCAAGCAGGATGCATCACAACGTGGAATTTGCAAGGATTGCATTTGAGCAGCTGGTTCAGGTGGAGCCTGAGAATGCTGGGAATTTTGTGACAATGTCAAACATATATGCAAAGGCCGGGAAGGTAGAAGATGCAAATAGAGTGAGGATGATGATTGATAGTGTAGAGTTAGCAAAACCTTCTGGACAAAGCTGCGTGGAAGTTTTGTAATAAAGGACAAGATTCCATGGACTCATCAGAGTTGCACATATCAAAGAGGGTAGGCTTCGACTGCTTTACTACTCACAAATTCTCGTGTCACCCTAATTGTTTAACACTAACCAAGAATCTGCTGACCTGAAAGACTACTTTTGATTTATATGATTGATTGTTAATGTTGGTTTGCAAGAAAGGATTGCAGCAGGGAAAACCAAATCATGCGATTAGTGATCTGTTCTGAAGTGACTGTATGTTTTGATGGTATGGTAATTTTATTTGGCTGCAGAACAGATCACTGCATTGGTGCAGCAGTGTTTGCTTACTAAGCCTCACCCTAAGCTGATTGAAGATGAATATCAGCACATGTTACCACAACAGATATGATACTGAATTTCTGATCTCCTGATTACTTTACAGGAAATGATGGCAAAATAAACCTTATGTCCTTATCCAGGATGCAGTTGATTCAAAACTGTGGACCCTTCCCAGCATGCATAACTCATCTCCCGGCACCCATCAATATCGGCAGAAGTATTGGCTGTGGAAAAACATCATGCTAAAGCTTCCAGGAGAAGATCTTTCACCTTCCAACTAAACTTGGTCCACTTGTATCTGGCCAATTTGGATAGTTCAACTTGCAGACAGAACATAATTGATATGGGGAAAGGAGCTTGTGGACATGATGTTGCACTGTGTTATGAAGCCAGACTCTGACATTCACAGCTATTCTCATGCATGCTTTCATTGTGGCTTGGTTGATGAAGGGCTTCAACTATTGCAGCGCTTTGTGTCAGTTGTTGGTCTCGTCACAACTACTGAACATTGTGCCTGCATTGTGGATTTGCTTGAACGTGATAGAAGGTTCGTGGAGGCCTTGGAATTTATCCGTTGGATGCTAGTAAGACCAAATGCACTTGTCTGCGGGTGCTTTGGTAGTTTGGTGTCTGTAAGTAGGATGCATCACCAATCTGGAAGGATTGCACTAGAGCATCCGGTTCAAGTGGAGCCACAAAATGCCGGAAATTCTGACAATGTCAAACATCTATGCAAAGGCCGGGATGGTAGAGGATGCAAAGACTGAGGATGATGATTGATGACAGAGTAGAGTTAGGGAAACCTTCTGGACAAAGATTCCATGTGTTCTGGAGAGTTCCACATATTTTGGAATAGGTTTCAACTGCTTTACCAGTTACCACTCACAAATCCTGTGTCACCATACTTGTCGAGCACTAAAAGAAATTAGTGAGACCTGGAAGAAGTACCTTTGATTTCATATGATCGATGGTTAACACTGGTTGGTGAGTTTGGACTATGCATGCATATTGCCAATGTGCAGAGATGGATGGGGCTATCAGATAGAGCATATCTGCCGGCACTTTCTTTGTACTTGCAATAACACTTCACTAGGTACAAAAATCAGAAATACAGTGCAAAATGAAAACGTATTACAAACATCATCCACTGTCACCAAGGAACAAATCATTGCTCCGAAACTTTGCTAAGTGCAAGTAGAATTAGAATGATAAATAGTGTAACAGACCATAAATTTGGGTGGATATATTTTCAGCAAAAAAATTGCAAAGCGGATGGAAATAATAAGTATCGCATATTTTTAAAGGTCTATGTACAACATGTCTTTACCTTCAATTCAATTCTAGGGCCTATTTGGTTGGGCTCCTCGGGCGGCTCCGGCGCCAGCTCCGGCACATATTTTGCCGATATTGACCGGAAAGGTGCGGAGGTGCCCCTGCAGCAGTGCTCTTGATAGCTATCAAGCTATGTTTTTGTTTTTGTTTTTTTTTTTTTTTTTTTTTTTTGCGACTAAGCTAGTTTTGTTGGGGAGGTTTATTTTCAGCCTAGGGATAGCGAAGACATCTATCAGTTTAGGTCACTCCAGAATGGTCTCTCGCCCAGATGAAAGCCCTTTTCCGGGTAGTGCTACACCTTAAGCACTTACCTCTAGAATGTCGAGTCGAATATGAAGGATACAATATTTAGTGATACAGTATTTAGTGTTGAACGAAAACCTAGAATGCAAGAAACAATTAGTACAGAAGTAAGAACTGAAGGTCTGGCCTTTGTTGAATGAAAAAGTTCTAAACGTTTCTAAGAGGAAGAATCTTGGGAGCAAATAATATGTGAAAGAGAGGAATGTTAGGATTAGAATCATCGAACGCGGTTTTTATGCCCCTAAGGGCACATGCTCCCACACCATGGGCCGTTAGATTCGCTCCGAGATTCGTGCCCAACAGGAGAGAGATAATTTTTTATTGTCTCTCTCCTGTTATACACGAATCTCGGAGCAAATCTAACGGCCCACACCCTAGGGCATGTGCCCTTAGGGGCAAATTTAACTTTACCTAGAATCATCTCACACTACTTTCTCACAGCTCATTTTTCAAAGCTATTTTTTTGAAAGCCACAATTCACAGCTGCTTTTTCAAAAGCTACAGCTCAACCAAACAGGGTCTTAACCTTTCTCTACTTCGACTGAACCTTTCATCCCATAAAACTCCTACAAAATCGATGCACAGGGAAAATCGTGCAATTGGTTTGGAAGATCTAACAAGCATAAAATGTTTCCTAGTTAGAGAAAAACAGCAGTCCTGACTTGGCAGTCCACCATTTATGAAGTCTACTTCGCCAGGCAGAAGCAGTTTCATAATATTCTCATACTAAAGTTTTGATGATGGTTCAGCAGCCTCAGAAGTCAGAATTAGAGATGCAATCATCAGCCACACTTATCCATTATTGCTCTGCAAGACAATACTGCTTCAAAATAACATTGCAGTTCTCCCCAAATAATACGGCTTCTTTGTGATTTTCACCAAATGCTTCCCCATCAGGCTCTTAATATTCAGTTCCCATCAACCCATCTGAAATCTGAATTACTAGTCCATACCAACTAGCTGCAATCCTTTAGATAAACCACCACAGCGAGCAAAAATATCAAGGGTTGCAAGAGAGTTGTCTGATGGTGTATCCTTCTTTTTATCTGAACCATCATCAATGAAAATTTGTTTTCCTTTGTTCTTGTAAGCAAAAGGTAACTTTCCTTCAATGACATGAGTTTATCATTGGGTGGAAGCTGTTTCAACATCATGCAAAGATAAGCTCAGTTAATCATCTAAACAAATTTCTCAATAGAAAATAATCTAAGAGAGACGAAATGTGAAATTCAGAACCCTGACCTGTTTCAGGGCTGCAGCAACAGGATGAGACAAATGTTCACAGTAAATACATGCTCAACCATCATTGGAAGATTTCCATTTGGATGGTCGTCCTTCATCCTAGCTTTACATTTTCCCTCTTTCATTCATTGCCACCGGCACTATTATGTTATCGTTACTATCGTATCGCCGGGTCCATCTGTTGGCACATGAAGTCATTCTCCCGGTGAGACTTCGTCGGTTGACGAGAACTTTTTCTGCCTTTTAGTTGTGGGAGTTGTGGGAGAATATAGATGTAAATAATATATATAGATAGATGGATTTCATTGTAGATGTAGAAGATAGATAGAGATAGAGATAGATATTTAAAAGAAAAAATATTATATAAACCAAAAAGAGAACAAGTACAAACTGTTGACACCGTTTTTCAGCACGTGTCAAATGAGCTAAGAATTGACTGGTCAACGGCTGTTTTCTATCGCCATTGGGAGGTCATGAGGCAACATTGTCGATGAGGGTGCTGCGGGAAGACCAAGTGCGTTGCCGATGGAGGCTGGATGATCTTTGCCGACAAAGGTTAATCGGTGAAGTCTTGCTGATGCTGATTGCCGATGAGGAGACATTGCCGATTGCCGATAAGAAGACATTGTCGATTGCCGATGAAGGGTCATTGCTGACTGCCGATGAGGAGTGGTTGTCGATTGCCGATAGGGACTGATTGGTGAAGACAGTTACCAGTATAAGGTCACCGATCGGGAAGTATTGTCGATGCCGATGGACACGAGGTACCGATGAGTATATCATAACTTAACGTTTGATGTCAGCAGAAGGCTACCGGTGGTCAAAGAAGGAAGCTGTGGATCGAAGAGATCTGTCGATGGAAAGTTTCCATCGAGAAGAGGCATAAGGAAACTGGTGATTTCATACCAGTATTATTATAGTAGTTTGAGTCCGACTCTTGCATGAGTCGTTTATTTTCCTTTAAAATAGGTGTGTTTATTTAGAAAAATAATATTATTATTTTAGATCCGACTCCTGTGCGAGTCAGTTTCCTTAAAGTTAGGAGTTCATTTTAGGAAGGATATGAGTCGTGTCTTTGTACAACTCTCCATGTGAGAGTATAAATATGTGCCCGAGGGCTACGAAAATATCAATCCAATATCAAACAAACCAATTTTACTCTTATTCTACTTTTTATCGTAATTTACCCTTTTTGCATTAGTTATAGCTTTTAACGAGTTCTTCAAGCTTCGACGGGCTGCATCACCTTAATCTCCGTCAAATCCTTGCAAGTTCCGCGTGGGAGTACCTCTGAGCCTTGGTATCCGGACGCATCGCTGTTGCCTCGTTCAGCTCTGCTCTAGTTATCCTGATCAAGCCTCAATCCCAGCATCTGGGTGCATCGCCGTTGTCTGGATTGGATCTTGCTCTAGTTATCGTCCTTGTCGATTAACTGGTCAAATCGACTGGCACGCCTCCGGATACCGAGCTTTGGGTAATAGCCCGAGGTGTTCGCAGATCTTGACGCTTTTTGTGTCAACACCTCTTTTAGCACGCTCGGTGGGACCCGATTATACAAATCTACACATCTATCATGGTGATCACGCCGACGTTAATCAGAGGAACGTCATTGAAGTCTCTGAGGCCGATGTGAAAGATGATCAGAAGCAGGCCATAGAGCGGGCTATGGAGGAATACAAGCAGTTATATCTCAGATTCTTCAGCCTCAGCAGGAGCGGCGAAGCAATCCAGAAGCAAGATCCGTCGTTGCCACGGCAAATCACGTACAACGTCAATCCTGGTAAGCTGCAAGAGATGGTTAATGCCGTTGTAAGTCAAGCATTAATTAGCCACTCCAAAGTGTTGTCCAATACTGTCTACAATGTGGTTACACAATCATTCAAAGAAGGACATGCACCGCGATATGTCGGTCCAGTGTATCATCAACCTGTATTGGCATCTACAAGTCCATCGGCAGCCCCAATGGCGTCTTCCACTCCTGTGGAACCGTCTGCCGATGTGGCTACATCGCCAAGACCGAACCCTGGCGGCGTCACCAAGCTCAACACAGATCCAGCGACGTCGGCAATTTCAAGACCAGCCCCTGCTAACTGGTGGGGATACGGTATGCCTCCGAATCTATATGCTGGTTCTAATCTGGTGCAGGGAGATAGTTCAGTCTAGAGGAACTCTACGGCATCGGCAATGCAGTCACAGCCGATGGCCCCTATGATGCACAACTCCGTGCCTGCCCCAACCGTACAAGTGCCATCAGATGATCTTCAAGTAATCCCTAAAGTACCTTTGATGCCACCATCGGCGAGCTCTGTGCCGATGCAACACATTATGACAGCTGACAGTCAGCCTCTGGTGGCGAATTCTCAAGCTGGGGCGCTAGTTCCCCAAGGTAATCTGGTAATTGATTGCTCTAGAATACAAGAGCCACACGCTCCGGTCATCTATCATCCATCGGTAAGTCATATGCCAATGCTTTATAATCCTGGATGGGTCAACCAGCCGCCAGCTCAGCAGCCTGGCGTGTCAATGTATCATTATGGAGGTCCAGTGCATGCTCAGAGCGGACCATCGGTACAGCAACCGATGAATACAGGGAATCAGCCTAATCCGCCAAGTGTGCAAAACTATCCATCGGTAAGTCAACCGATGCATAGTGTTCAGATGACTGGTGCTGCGCCCGTGATTACTCCGCATCATCTTCAAGAGGCGCATCAGCCGGCTCCACCAGTCAACAACCAGCCAATGAGTCGGCAAGAGCAGGATGCATACTAGGTCGGTAAGATTGCCGAAGTCATGAAAGAACAATTCAGCATCAAACCCAAGGTCAACACGTACTCTTATCGGACTCCGTATCCTCCTGCATATGACTTGATTCCTCTTCCAAATCGGTACAAAGTGCCCGATTTTACCAAGTTCTCCGGCCAGGACGACACGTCAACAATAGAGCACATCAACCGCTTTATTATCCAGTGCGGGGAAGCTACCAGCAGAGAGGAGTTAAGGGTGAGATTGTTCTCTTCGTCATTGTCTGGATTGGCGTTTACATGGTTCATATCACTGCCTCCAAACTCTCTAATCACGTGGGCCGATCTAGAGGGGCAATTTCACAAATACTTCTTCGCTGACGTACATGAGAAAAAGCTTACCGATTTGGTCAAAATGAGGCAACGCAACGACGAATCGGTAGAAGGCTTTGTTCAAAGGCTACGGGACGTGAAGAATAAGTGCTACAGTCTGGTGCTTGATGATCGGCAACTGGCAGATTTGGCCTTCCAAGGATTACTGCCGCACATCAAGGACAAGTACGCGTCCCAAGAATTTGAAAGTCTAAGTCACCTGGTGCAGAGGATTGTCGATCAAGATATCAAAACCTTTGAACCCAGGAAGACTTGGAGCAAGAAGGTGACCTTCATCGGGAAAGAAGAAGACTCTGGATCGGATGAAGAGTTGAATGTCGATGCAGCCGAATGGGTGAAGGATAAGAAGCCTGTGTCTTGTCCGTTCGGCCAAAAAGAGACTGAAAGATTCACCTTCGACATCACCAAGGCCGATAGGATGTTTGACTTATTGCTGCAAGAGGGGCGAATCAAGTTGGCGCCCAACCAAGTAATTCCATCGGCCGAAGAGCTCAAGAAGATTAGGTACTGCAAGTGGCATAATGCAACCTCACATAGTACCAATGACTGCAAAGTATTCAGGCAGCAGTTGCAGTCAGAGATCGAATCTGAGCGTATTAAGTTTGAAAATTCTAAGGTCCAGAAACCGATAAAGATTGACCAGCACCTGTTTCCAAACAATATGGTGGAAATCAGTGAGAAAACCAGAGTGCTGACGTCGGAAGCTGCTAGGAAGAGTTCATCGGTAGATCCTAACTACCAAGTACCTGAGCGCGACGCAAGAAGGTTTGCCGATGATAGAAAGGGTAAGAAGGTTGCCGATAGGGCTCCTGGAGTTGTGATCACACACAAGCAGCCAAGGCGAGAGATCATCGGCAATCACGTGAAGAAAAATATCGGCAAGAAGAAGAGGAGCATCGGGAATGGCTTCGGCATAAAGACCACTGGAAGTGTCCCTTCTTCGTTCACTGTTGGAGGAAGGCATCAAGCTGCCCACTGCCGATAATTGTCCAGAATGCAATGGGTATTACACTGCCGATCGGTCAGGTAAGAGACCTTGTTTTGATGATCAGGCACCTATGTACGCCAGGCCACTCAGAGAGAACAGATCGGCACATGACCGACTGGGGGGCAAGCTCAGTGCCCATGACAGGCTTGGCAGGCGTGTTGATCAAGGGGAGCTGGAGGAGATGGCCAATGCAAGAATACCTGACGAAGACATATTCTCCAGAGATCCCAACATCGGAAGAAGTGCCGATACAAGCAGTGGGAAGCAGCACCAGCCCATCTGGAAAACTAAGCTTCCTCCGTGGTGCCCGAAGGGTCTGACCAAGACCCAGAAGAGAAGGATGCAGCGCCAACGCCGTGATGACCTGCACGACGATGCAGAACCCTCGAGGGAGAAGCAATGGAGGCCGAAGCGCAAGGACAGGGATCCATCGGCAGACATAAACATGGTCGTCATGTTGCCGATGGAGTTCATGGCACCCGTCAGTGATGATGAAGAGACTGCCGATATAGCGCAATTGGTACTGGATCCGATGACGGCTGTCTTTGAAAAGCCTGCCGATGATGAGAGGCAGCATCTGAGAGCTCTGTTCGTTAAGGGCAAAGTGGATGGGCAGCCGATGACGAAGATGTTGGTAGATGGCGGCGCGTCAATCAATATAATGTCATATGTCGTGTTCAGGAAGTTTGGGAAAGGCGACCAGGATTTAGTCAAGACCGACATGAAGCTCAAGGACTTCGGAGGCAATGTGTCGACCGCTATGGGAGCCGTATGTGTTGACTTAACCATCGGCAGCAAAACTTTGCCGACAACGTTCTTTGTGATCAGTGGCAAAGGCACTTACAACTTGCTCCTCTGAAGGGATTGGATCCATGCCAATTGCTGTATCCCTTCTACTATGCATCAAAGTCTTGTACAGTGGATCGGGGACAGAATTGAAGTTGTCCGAAGTGAAGCCCCATCTACTGTCGCATCGGCAGAATCGGAAACGTACGAGCAGACCAGGTGTATATCTGGCGAAGCCTGGGATACTGAATTCCTCAAAGTTGCCGATTACCGCATCAAACCGATCCAAGCAGTCGGTTCTGAAGAAGAGTTTTAATGGATCAGTTCGCTGATGATGGAAAATTGGGGCAGGGCTTTACGTCTGCCGATGACTTGCTTGAAATTGACATCGACGATGGTAGTAAACCTAGGCCTACTTTTATTAGTGCTAAGTTAGATTCCCAATGTAAGCAACAGTTAACCGATTTATTAAAAGAAAATAAAGATTGTTTTGCTTGGGATTATACAGAGATGCCTGGTTTAGACCGATCAATAGTTGAACATCGATTACCCATCAAGTCTGGTTTCTAGCCACATCGGCAACCTGCGCGCCGATGCAATCCTACTATTTTACCCGACATCAAGGCTGAGATTACAAAGTTAATCGAAGCTGGATTTATTCGGCAATGTCGATATGCCGATTGGATTTCTAATGTGGTTCCTGTGTATAAAAAGAATGGAAAACTTCGTGTTTGCATTGATTTCAGGAATCTTAACAAGGCTACGCCGATGGATGGCTACCCGATGCCCGTTGCCGATCTGCTGATCGATGCTGCTGCTGGACATCAAATTATTAGCTTCATGGATGGTAATGCTGGGTATAATCAGATATTCATGGCTGAAGAAGACATATCCAAGACTGCTTTCCGATGTCCAGGTCACGTTGGCTTGTTTGAATGGGTAGTCATGACTTTTGGCTTGAAGAATGCCGATGCTACTTATCAGAGAGCAATGAATTTTATCTTCCATAAGTATATCGGCACAATAGTTAAAATCTACATTGATGACGTGGTGGTTAAGTCTGGAGGCTTCAAGAAGCATCTTGCCGATTTGCGGAAAATATTGGAGTGCACAAGGGAGCATGGGTTAAAGATGAATCCTAACAAGTGCGCATTTGGCGTATCGGCAGGGCAGTTTTCTGGGTTTCATGGTGCATCAGAGAGGCATTGGAATCGGTAGAAAGTCTATTATGCAATTAACAAGGTAGTTGCTCCTACGAACAAGACTGAGTTGCAGTCCTTGATCGGCAAGATTTATTTCATCAGAAGGTTTATATCTAATCTATCTGGTAAGATTAAATCCTTTAGCCCCCTGTTAAAGTTGAAAGCCGATCAAGAGTTTACATGGAAAGAAGAGCAGCAGTCAGCCTTAGAGGAGATTAAGAAATACTTGGTAAATCCTCCTGTCTTGGTTCCACCTCAACACGGAAAGCCTTTCAAGTTATATTTGTCTGCCGATGACGGTGTTATCGGATCAGCCTTAATTCAAGAGTTTGAAGGGAAGGAACGTGTAATATATTACCTGAGCAGAAGGTTGGTGGATGCTGAAACCAGATATTTGGCCATAGAGAGATTGTGCTTATGTTTATATTTCTCTTGCATTAAATTAAGGCATTATTTACTGTCGGCTGAATGCACTGTTGTCTGCAAAGATGATGTGGTCAAGTACATGTTGTCAATGTCGATTTTGAGTGGACGGATCGGTAAGTGGATTTTGGCACTATCAGAGTTTGACCTAAGGTATGAATCGGCTAAGACTGTTAAGGGTCAGGTAATGGCCGATTTTATTACTCAGCATTGTAATATGGTGAGTTTTGTTGAGATTGCTCCTTGGACTTTATTCTTTGATGGGTCTACATGCAAGGATGGAGCAGGTATCGGTATTCTCTTGATTTCACCTCGAGGACAGAAGTATGAAATTTCGTTGCCGATTGTTGCTACTTCAACAAACAATCAGGCTGAATACCAGGCTCTACTTAAGGGGTTAGAATTACTCAAGGAAGTGTGTGCCGATGCTGTTGAAATCTTCGGTGATTCCATGTTGGTGATTAACCAATTGATCGGGATATATGAATGCTGAAGTGAAGTTTTGATTGTAGCCCATGAACGGTGTTTGCAGTTGTTAAGAGAGTTCAAAGAGTATCGCCTTGGGCACATTCCAAGGTTGCATAATGAAGAGGCCAATCGGTTGACACAGAATGCTTCAGGATATCAACCGATTCAAAAAGTCACGACATCGGTAACGGTTGCCGATGACTGGAAAAAGGAGATTGTCGATTACTTAAAGGACCCGTCTAAGAAGGTTGAGAGGCGTCTAAGGTTCCAAGCTACTAAGTATGTGTTCCTCGATGATGAATTGTATTATCGGACGATTGATGGGGTTTTGCTTAGATGCATCGGTAAAGAGGAATCAAAAGAGTTGATGGGTGAAATCCATGAAGGTGTATGTGGAGCGCATCAATCGGCATTCAAGATGAAGTGGATGATTAGGCGGAATGGATATTATTGGCCGACAATCCTTGAAGATTGCTTCAACTATTTCAAAGGGTGTCAGGATTGTCAGAAGTTTGGTAATGTGCAAAGGGCACCTGCATCGGCAATGAATCCTATAATTAAGCCTTGGCCGTTCAGAGGATGGGCTATTGATCTCATCGGCCAAATTTATCCGCCATCGAGTAAGGGGCATAAGTTTATACTTGTTGCTACCGATTACTTTACTAAATGGGTTGAAGCAATTCCTTTGAAGAAGGTGACATCGGCAAACATGGTGGATTTCGTTAAAGAACACATTGTTTACCGATTTGGTATTCCTCAGACTATTACTACCGATCAAGGAACCATGTTCACATCGGAAGAGTTTGATGAGTTTGCTGCTAGCATGGGTTTCAAGGTGTTAAACTCTTATCCTTATTGTACTCAAGCTAATGGTCAAGCTGAAGCGACCAATAAAGGAGTCATTAAGCTTATTAAGCGCAAGATTGAAGAAAAACCTAGAAGGTGGCACGTGGTGTTAAACGAAGCCTTGTGGTCATATCGGATGGCTTGTCATGGTGCAACTAAGGTCTCGCCGTATCAGTTGGTTTATGGACACGATGCTGTCCTGCCTTGGGAAATTAAAACTGGTTCTAGGCGATTATCTTTTCAGAATCAATTGACGACCGATGATTATGCCACCCTGATGAAAGATGAGTTAGAAGATTTGGCAGGTCATCGATTGAGGGCATTGATTAGCATTGAAGAGAATAAGAAGAGGGTTGCCAGATGGTATGACAAGAAAGTAAAGGCAAAAGAGTTTGCCGATGGCGATCTGGTATGGAAATTAATTTTACTGATCGGGACTAAAAGCTCTAAATTTGGAAAATGGTCCCCTAATTGGGAGGGTCCTTATTGGGTAAAACAGTCTGCTCCTGGTAATGCTTAGATTTTGGAAACTCTCGAAGGAGTTGCGTTCTCTAGAGCGATCAACGGCAAATACTTAAAGAGGTATTACCCTAGCATATGGGTGGACGCATAGCATGCTTGTTTGGATGCCGATGAAAGGGAAATTATAATACATCGGTAAAAACGTGTAAACGTTATATTACAAGACCCAAAGTCAAGTGTCAGAGTTACATTCTTGCCGATACAATAAACAAATTATAGCAAGGAGTGGATGGCTGATATCACACGCAGGCGAATTTGCTCTATTTCGTCCATCTCCTTAGCATCGGCATCGGCAGAACCCTCGACCGGCCTGATCTTCTTTTTCCACAAGATGGCTTGTCGGGCGTTCTGGTCCCTTTCTTACCGCAGGACCCTGACAGTGTCGAACAGCTGGGTTTTCTTTTGGTTGGCTGCGGTCAAAGCCTCCTCAACCTTTTGTAACTCGGCTAGTAGTTCCTCTTTCTTTGCCGATAACTGAACGATTTCTTGATTGAGGCCGTTGATGGAGACTTCTGCTTGGCCGATACCCTTATGCTTTTCATCGGTGATGTTTTTGAACTTGAGCTTCTCTTCCTCGCTCTTGGATTGGGCAGCCCTATCGGCAATGCGACGGGAAAGCCTCTGGTACTGGATTTGTTTGATGTCGAGGAAGGTTGCCTGGAGAAGGATTTCTGCCACATCGGCAGGGAGATGGCCTTGGATGTCCTTGAAAGTGATCCTTGCTGCCGATGAGTCCTAAATGAGCTGGGACGTGTCTTGTAGCAGCAAGGAGAGCAATTCTTCAAGTTTGGATTTGATCTTTGCCGATAAAGCTGGGACAGAGCTCTCCTCCTCCTCATCGTCATCGGGGATGTCGACTGCAAAGGAGAATAGACTGTCTGCTTGGATGAGGCCTTGACGTTCATCTTCATTCTGAGGATTCAGGCTGAAGGAGAAAAGACTGTTTGGAGAGTCTTGAGCCTAAAAATAGAGGTTAAAATATGCCAATCGGAAGATTGTACTGTGAGCTTTAGGGTGATTGACTTACCGTCTTGAAGCGGATCTCCTGCCTAGGACTTGGCATTCTGGATGGTCCGACTTCATCTTGGACATCGGCAGCAGATGCCGATGACTGGGCTTCTGCTGGAGAAGCAGCCGACGCCGCTGGTGCTGGTGGTGTTATTGCCGGCGTTGCTTCCGACGTGGTGGCTGGTTCTTGTGGCGGCAACGCCGCTCTCTCATCGGAAACTTTGGCCGATGGTGCCGATGCCGATGCTGCCTCCGCTGCTACGGCGGGTGTTGTCTCTTCCTCGGGGAGGTCGGCCGATGGTGCCGATGCTGATGCCGCTTCCGCTGCTGCGGCGGATGGAGCTGTCCCCTGATCAAGGACGTCGTCCATCGACTGATCAGGGATAGGAGCCGATGGAGTTTCTGCCGATGATGCGCCGACAGTTGGTGGTGCGACTTGTGCCGATGGTGAGGGAGAAGCCAGCCTCAGGTGCCTCTTTTTCGTTGGCGCAACAGCAGGGGAACCGATCCGCTTTGACGAAGACCGGGGGGCGTCGGCAGCAGGGCTGGAAGGTGCGTGTCTGCTTGAAGCAGCTGCCGATGACCACAGTGTCTGGGAATATAAAGCAAGTCATATGAGATAAAATGTTGCCGATAAAACAATATGTAATCGGTACGGGTAAAGATGAGTTTATTGCATGAACCCGCGTCAAGGCAACAGCAGCGGCCGATGTAGCCTGGGCTTTTGTAGGTGTCGGCGTAGGTACCTGTTGAGGCGTGAAGGCAGCTAGCGAAGGAGCTTTGTTGCCGATGATTGATATGGGACCCATTATCCGAAGATTGAAGGGTCTGCCACTGTTGCTCATTGCGGGAACCGGATCATCGGCCTGTCAAGTGCAAGAAGGTTAAGTATCGATGATGGAAGTAAAGTAATAAGGAATGCATCGGGATAAAAGACTTATTGCGTCATCGGGGATGATGTGATCGGCGTCAATCAGGTGCCGATAGTAATGCGATGACTTGGCGAATAGCTGGCACCTCCATTCTTGCCACCAGGACTTGTACTCGTTCGTGATAAAGGAGGTTGGTGACCAGGAGGACAAGTCGATGTCTGCTATATTGGCATCGGGAGGAAGGTTGACAACCTTATTCCAGTCTAGAGTGCTGGAGATTATCTGCCTTGGCTTCACTATTTTGGAGTAGCAGAGTTTGATCGGCAGTTGGCCAAATGCCAGTTGTCTCGCTGCTGCCGATGGGTAGTAGAACTCATAAGAAGGAGAGGCATTCTTCCCGGATTCGAAGATATTCACTGGAATGGCTCGGGGAGTGATGCTGGCCTTCATGATCGCTCGGTTCTCAGGCACGTTCCCATCGGTAAGGTTGAATAGCAGCGGGAACTGATTGTGTTCATCGGTATATGGCCACCAGAGCCGTTCCATGGAGGAAAGTCCGTTATATAACTTCTGGAAAAATGCGCCAAACTGCTCTACATCGGCATCGGTCCCTGGTAGCACTATAACAGCCTCTTCAAAATTGAGTGGAGGGCGAGTTGCCGATTCGTTGTCCCTATACTGATAATCTTCTGATGTATCTCTCGGGAATTGTTGGACGAACAGGTTAAACTGAAACACTTTCTGCATATGGGCGTTCAGCCACATGTTGACAAACCACCAAGGACCCCCAAGGTTGCCGATGGGTTTGCCTAGCAGTAGCTTCTGGGATACTTGATGTAGCAGGCGGTATACTGCTCCAAGAAGATATCTGCCCAAGGGAAGTCTTGTTCCATCGGCAAGTAGTTCAGCTGCAGGGAGGTGCATGGTGGTCGGTCCGACGGTTTTACCGCAGAAGACAAACTTTTCTAGCCACATGTTCAGAAACGTGGCGTACTCCCGCTGGTTTACTGGTCCGGTTTTCTAATACTCATGGATGTAGCCTGTCCAACCACTGATGTTCCGGATGTTCACCTTGTGCTCAGCTTTTCTGTTGAAAAGGGTGAAGGCATCGGCAGAGGTGATGTCCAGGCCGGTCAACATGTGGACATCGGCAAGGGTTGGGGTGGCTGGTCCATGCCTAAAAAGGAAGTCATTCATGCTATCGGACCAGAAGTATGAAGCTGCCATCAGCATATTCTCGTTCTTTTCCATATCGGCAATTGAAAGCCTGATGCACTGATCCAGGCTGCGTTCTTGCCAGTACACCTGCTGTGATCTAGCTACCCTAAGGTACCAATTCTTCCACCCCTTGGTAGGTTTGGGCCATGACCGGAAGGCGTCTTTCCATAATCCTAAGCCGAAGCACTCAGATCTGAAGGGTAACCGGTTGGTTTCCGCATTGATTATAAAAGTGGGATCTGGATTGCCCATGGGGCCTAGGCAGCTGAAGTTGGAACCGGTGAGTGGGATGACTACCTTGTTATACAGCTCCTAGGGTTCGAAGGAAAGAAAGGGAAGAATCAGAAAAGGAACGGGGATAAATTCAGATTCATGCGAGAAAAGAAATGGCAGGAGGTTGGATTAGGAAGAGAATAGGTCTCACCTTGGGGATGTCGACGTGGATCGCCATTGGAGTCGAAGGAGTGCTTGCGGTTCGTCCTTGGTTGCGAAGGTGACTGTTGCTCGAGCTCAGACAGGTGCTCTTCGAGGGCGTGGCTGGAGGTTGAAGACGAAGGCAGGGAGGTGAAAGTGAAAATGAACTCGGGGTAAAAAGGTAGTGTTGATCCCGGTAACTTTTATAAGCTTGCTCAGGGATATTTTGGGGTTGCGATCCACACTGTGCAGGAATGTGGAGAGGTCCGCGGTAGATACGCGCGGTGATCGAGGTGGTCTGCAACTGTTTGTGCTACAATCGAGGGATTTTATTATTAAATTACAGTTCCACACACGGAGATCGAGGAAACTGTGCATTTATCTCGGAGGTAACGGCTACAGTGGAGAGAATTTCGACACGTAGAGTATTATACATCCCGAAACTGGAGGGCATGTGTTGACACCGTTTTTCAGCACGTGTCAAATGAGCTAAGGATTGACTGGTCAACGGCTGTTTTCTATCGGCATCGGGAGGTCATGAGGCAACATTGTCGATGAGGGTGCTGCGGGAAGACCAAGTGCGTTGTCGATGGAGGCTGGATGATCTTTGCCGACAAAGGTTAGTCGGTGAAGTCTTGCTGATGCTGATTGCCGATGAGGAGACATTGCCGATTGCCGATGAGGAGACATTGCCGATTGCCGATAAGGAGACATTGCCGATTGCCGATGAAGGGTCATTGCCGACTGCCGATGAGGAGTGGTTGTCGATTGCCGATAGGGACTGATTGGTGAAGACAGTTACCAGTACAAGGTCACCGATCGGGAAGTATTGCCGATGCCGATGGGCACGAGGTACCAATGAGTATATCATAACTTAGCGTTTGATGTCAGCAGAAGGCTACCGGTGGTCAAAGAAGGAAGCTGTGGATCGAAGGGATCTGTCGATGGAAAGTTTCCATCGAGAAGAGGCATAAGGAAACTGGTGATTTTGTACCAGTATTATTATAGTAGTTTGAGTCCGACTCTTGCATGCGTCGTTTATTTTCCTTTAAAATAGGTGTGTTTATTTAGGAAAATAATATTATTGTTTTAGATCCGACTCCTGTGCGAGTCAGTTTCCTTAAAGTTAGGAGTTCGTTTTAGAAAGGATATGAGTCGTGTCTTTGTACAACTCTCCATGTGGGAGTATAAATATGTGCCCGAGGGCTACGAAAATATCAATCAAATATCAAACAAACCAATTTTACTCTTATTCTACTTTTTATCGCAATTTACCCTTTTTGCATTAGTTATAGCTTTTAACGAGTTCTTCAAGCTTCGACGAGCTGTATCACCTTGATCTCCATCAAATCCTTGCAAGTTCCGCGTGGGAGTACCTCTGAGCCTTGGCATCCGGACGCATCGCTGTTGCCTCGTTCAGTTCTGCTCTAGTTATCCTGATCAAGCCCCAATCCCAGCATCTGGGTGCATCGCCGTTGTCTGGATTGGATCTTGCTCTAGTTATCGTCCTTGTCGATTAACTGTCAAATCGACTGGCACGCCTCCGGATACCGAGCTTTGAGTAATAGCCCGAGGTGTTCGCAGATCCTGACGCTTTTTGTGTCAACACAAACAAAGATTACAGCAGAGCTAAACTGAGTACAGGTATAGCAATCAACCCAAAAACAAATGTTCATACCCCTTTTTCAGCCCACCTGACTTGAAGGCCCAACATCCCAAATTCTTCCTTACCGCAACCCCAGCAGGTGACATCGCCGTCTCCCGCGCGCCTTCTGGACTCCCTCCTCTCCTTCGCGCCATTTCCCAGCTGCATCCAGGGCAGTTCTTCGACGGCGCCGACCTAGGGTCCAGGTATACCATGAATCTCTCGTCCTCTCCACGGATTCTCTTTTTCTTTTACTGGTTCCTAGGGTTTCCTTTCCTCCCTAGCCGCCGCCTGGAGGCCATGGCCGTCGGTGGCCACGGCAGCAGCATGCACAGCAGCTTGCAGCCGCCTGAGATGAGAAGGCGGCAGGCTAGGAGAAGGCAGCCAGCAGGGAACTACGGCGGACAACACCGGCGGCGGCGTCGTAGGCCGGTTTCATACGATCGTAGGAAAAAGAATACGGAAAAAATTTCTTGTGGGGCCAAATTTTATTTATTGCAAGTGAAATATGAGAAACTCTTGGAGATGGTTTTATTTTTTCCTCCCAATATCTTTTTGGGAGTTGAATAAATAGAGTTTTGGGGAGGAAAAGATGGGGAACTATTGGAGATGCTTTGTCAAAAAAAAATTGACACCCTTTCAATTTTGAATACCCAAGCCTAGGGTCTGCAACTGATGGCACCAAGAGCTGGACGTGCAACGGCTAGTTCCGGTTCTGAGGATGAGGAAGAGGAGGCCGGATTCTCCAGGAACTACTTCCTGGCCAAGGAGAAGGAGCCATCCGGGAAGAAGCGCTCCCGTGCCGCCGCGGGCAAGCTCTCTGACCTCAACCTCGTCGACGAGCAGGTATAATGCCGTCCCATCCCACACCCGCGGACCAGATCCTCACCTCTAGCGGCACGAATCCATGGGTATGATTGGCTAATTTGAGATATATTGATTCTCTGCAGGTGTTGCATGCATCCCTTGCAGAGATCCCTCCGAAGCACAAGGAAGAGGTGGAGGCTCTGACTAGAAGCTACAAGGACCAGTACCGCAACTGGCTGTTCGAACTGAGGTCTCTTCCTAAACCTGCAGATCCAATGCAACATTAGGATTGGTTTGGCCAATGTTATTGTTGTTGGTTGAGTGAGTGATAGATGCATTTTTCTGATGTAGATGCGGTTTTGGTCTCCTAATGTATGGGTTTGGATCTAAGAAGCAATTGCTCGAGGATTTTGCCTCCACTACCTTGACTGATTTCACTGTCGTTGTAATCAATGGCTACCTTCCGTCCATCAATTTGAAACAGGTATGGTCTTTGTCTGCCCAATATTATTCCCTGCAGTAGCTTGCAGGATTGTTTGTACTGCCCTGCCCCGTTCGAATGCTTTGAAATTTTAAGCATGAGTCATGAAATCATGAAATGCAATAGAGTTCCAATCCATGTGGAAAAGGCAAAGTATACACGAAGAATGCATGAACTTGTGATGCTAAGCTGATTATGCAAGTTTTATTTCTGTTTGATCCTTGAATCTGCTTTGACCTTTGTTGAGGATAGGTTTACAAATTTGAAGAATATAAAACTCCGGATGCGGGCCTAAGTAGTTTGGGACAGGAAACCCTGTGCACTGTAGAATATGTGATGGTCCTAAATATTTGTACTTTTTAATTTTTCTTGATTCTTGAATGGTTAGCTTTTGCCTATTATTTTTCCTGGCTCGGATTGCTATTGTTTATGTGTACTGGTGACTTGGTGAGGAAGTTTTACTGGGTTAATCTTTTTATTAGATTTCCAAATCTGACACAATTATATGCATTTGATTTGGATTGGTTATCATTTTTGAGCCAGAAAGTGCTTCTGGAGTTCCATTTGATGTTTTTGTTGTGAAGATTGCATAGCTTTCCACATATAACCTTTGTGAAGGACCATTAAGTTCTGGCATAATCTATTGTGTTTTCAGGTCATAGCAACAATAGCTGAAATGTTCTGGGATCAAACAAAAGCTAAACGCAAGAGACAGCCAGGAACAAGGTCCCAGTTGTCACAACAGTTCCCGTCACAATCAACAGAGGACATCATGTCATTCCTAATGAGACAGACATCCGATGATGTGGATGATCGTGTGTGCCTTCTTATTCATAATGTTGACGGGCCTGCTTTGCGTGATGCTGAATCACAGCAGTGTCTAGCACAAATTTCTTGCTGCCCACAGGTCCGTGTTGTTGCATCAATAGACCATGTTAATGCCCATTTATGTAAGTTCCTTACACATGTAGCTTTATCCTTCACTACTGTATTTACTGTAAAAGATATAATAAACTGAAACTACTGTAGTGTGGGACAAGAAGATGGTGCACAAACAGTTCAAGTGGAGCTGGTACCATGTTCCGACTTTTGCACCTTACAAAGTCGAAGGCGTGTTCTACCCATTGATCCTAGCTAGTGGTGGTCATGCCCAAACCACAAAAACTGCTCTTGTTGTTCTGCAGAGTCTGACACCAAATGCACAAAGTTTTTTTCAGAGTTCTTGCTGAATATCAGTTGGCAAATGAGAAGGAGGAAGGTGAGCTCGTTGTGTATATGTTTTCCTGGAAGAGTTGGAATGTCGCATACTGATACTAAACTTACTTTGTTCTCAGGTATGCCAGTCAGCAGTTTGTATACAAAATGCCATGAGGGCTTTCTGGTAAGCGGTCAAGTGACATTGAATTTACACCTGACAGAGTTTAAAGATCATGATCTGGTTAAGATCAGGAAGCACTCTGATGGGCAAGATTGCCTTCGCATTCCTCTTGTTTCTGAGGCACTGGAGAAATTGCTGCAAGAGTTGGCTTGACATTTTGCATTTGCACATTTTCAGAGACGAATTCACTCCAGTATTGTAGTTTATCTGCTACATGCACCTGAAGAATCTTCTCCTGGTTAAAGGAAAATGTGTTACCATGGAAAGAACTCAGATGAGCAAGCCATTCTGTAATTGTACATGAATTATTTATCACTCGGATTCCAGAACTGAAGGCATGTTGCATGAACCGCTCTGCTATGTTTTGTTGGCTTAAACTCATGAACAAGAACCGTGATGAGTATGGAACGTGCCAAAAGGTCTCCTGCATATGCATCTCAAACGCTCAGCAGAATAGTTTGATTGTTTTGGGCATCACTCTTAAATTTGAATTACCTACTTTTCAATTCAATGCACAACTCAAGCAACTAGTGGTACAATTACAACCTGCAGAGGATTCAATTAACTGTATCGGTGTGAAAAAAACGTAATTTCTCTTTATTATTGCCAATATCAGTATGACACGTCTAAGCTTTTCTCTAGTATAATACAACATAATGCAATGCCGAAGCATATACACTTAAAAATCCCCAGCACATCCCCAGCAATGTCTGAGTGTACATTAAATGTGTGACGTGGCAAGTAGTAAAGAACGCTAAAACTTGATTAGTTTTTCTTCCTTGAGCCACAGGAGCATCTCCGATAAACCTTCAGTCAAGTTTCTTGGGCAATAACCCAGCTCCGTCTTTGCTTTGTCGCATGAGTATGCCCATTGATGTCTCAGAACACGCACAGTCTGCAATACATGTGGGGGCAAAATGTCAACCCAAAGCACGTCTTATGTGTGAATGACAAGCTTATAGATATTTAAATGAAGGTATAGTGGACATACAGGGTAACTGATAAGTGGGAGTTTTCCAGTGATGTGAGAAACAAAAACTGAAACCCACCCATATGCTTCAATCAACCAGAGAGGTACGTGGAACATGGGAGCCTTTGTGTTTGTGATATTAGCAACCATATTAAAAATTTGCACGAATGACATATTTTCACCAGTGAGGAGATACCGTTGGCCCACTCTGCCCTTCTCCATAGCTGCTATGTGCCCATTAACAACATCATCAACGTGGCAGAATGATTCTCTATCATACCCATCTCCTATGTAACCAGGCAAGCGCCCATTAAACCTTTCTATTAACTGCAACAAAAAATTGTGGTTCAGGTTGTGCCCATGACTATATTCATAATAAATTGCAAGCTGATGATCACAGACTTTAGATTGAAACAAATTTAGAATAAATATATTTGGTATTTGACATGCATCTACAAGGAAGTTCTCTTACAATGCGGGAGACAAGATTCCCAGTCGTTAGTTTTCCAGGGCCATAGAGAACGCCTGGGTAGACAATGGTGATTGGCACCTCATCTGCTGCTGCCTGCAGTGCAATTTTATCTGCGAGAACCTTTGATTTCTCATATTCAGTACAAAATTCCTTCTCTGGATGCATCTGCGTTAGAACCAATCAACTATGTTCAGCAGTGTATACTCTGTATACCAAGTCTGGATATACATGTATTATCCAAATCATACGAGTAAGACAATTAAATAAAAGGAGCCTGGTTGCAGCCGACCACTATAAACTCTAAAGTCAGTAAGTTGTTTGTGTATCAAGAAGGATTGTTCTACAGGGGACACTTGGATCCAAGCACTTTTGAAAGTATACCACTTGCAGTTCAATGGCAATCAAACAATCAAGTGAACCAAGCATTGGTATAAGCATATCTTGCACCTCTTAGGACCAGAGTCTGTTAAAACTAGGAACATATGGATATGACAATCGCGCACTAGGAAAAGAAACAAGGTCGTAGAGCCAAAGTAATTATTGAGGAACACCATCAGTTTAATTTCATGGCAAATCTTTCAGGATTGGAAACAGCATAAACCATTGATTCGTTGATACTTGATACAATTCAGGAATATGGGCTTACCTGTGTCTCATCTGCAACGTAGCCATCGGTTGGACCAATTGCAAAGAAAGATGATGTGTAGATTATCTTATTAACAGTTGGTGTTCTCTTGGCAGCCTTCAACACATTCTCAAGTCCACCTACATTAACCTGTCGCACAGCACAGAATGGAACGCACATTTCTTAATCCAATCCGAATTAGTATGCAAATTCTAGTCACATGCACTGTCTGCTCATTTGTTTTCTGACCTTATTTCCATTTCTTAAAAACGGTAACAAGGTGAGAAGTCAGTGGGCAGAAGCAATAGTGCGAGTGCCTAAACAGCCATCAACTAACTTGAGAATAGCACCACAGTGCCAGAAATTGCCATATGTGTCAATAATTGTCTCCTTCAGCCTTCAGGCTATGTGAATCTCCCTCTTCGAAAGGAGTTAGTGTGCTGTGACTGTGAGGCTTGGTGATTGTGAGTTTGTGACCATATCGCTATTGAACAGCTCCCGAATGTTTACCATGCAGAGGCGTGGTTGCCAAAACTATTGTTCCTTCTTTCTAGAGCTACGCTGACACATGGGGGTAAATACTAAAAACAAGGGAGCTTACCTTGAAGAAAACGGAGGGGTCGGGCAACCACGGCTCGACGGCCGCGGCGACGTGGAACACGACGTCGCAGCCGTCGAAGGCTGCGGCGAGGGACTCGGCGTCGGTGACGTCGCCGTAGGCCAGCTCGACGTCGCGGGGCAGGCTGGAGACGTTGCTGGAGGGGCGGACGAGCGCGCGCACGGCGTGGCCCGCGCCGGCCAGCGCCACGCACAGGCGGCCGCCCAGGTACCCCGTCGCGCCCGTCACCACCACCCTCATGCCGCCGCCGGCAACTGAAGCGCAGCAGCCGCTGATCCGATCTTACACTACACAGCCTGTCTCCTGCTTGAAGGCAACCCAGCAACTTTGGGGGAGTCAGCGACACGAGGCGAGAAGAATGATGCGAACTGAGAAGAGGATATTTAGGGTTTTTTTTTTTGAAACAAAGGATATTTAGGAATTTGGGGAGATTATTCACCATTTTTTTGAAACAAAGTATATTTAGGGATTTGGGGGAGATTATTCACCATTTTTAAACTGGATTCGGATTTGCTGCCGAGCCAAACCGGAGGAACCAGCCTTTGTCTAGTCAACTCCTCCCTCCTCCTCAGACCTCAGTCCTCAACCCAGCCACACAAACCACGCCGACTAACAAAAACTTTGGGCCACGGTCCACGGCCATCTAAAAAACGAAAGCTTGGGCTGAGAGTGACTGCTGCTGGGTAGGCCCTTCTCTGTCATCTCTTTGTCCCCACTTCCGCCGAAGCCCGTAGCCATAGGTGGCGTGGCGGCGCCGGAGAGCAAACCGGACTACCGGAGCAAGCGCAAGATGAAGGCACTCTACTCGGAGCACCTTTACTCTACCAACCACGGCCAGGGAGGCGCGCAAGGACCCCTCGTCGGTCATCGCCGCCGCTACCGTGACCTCACACCCCCCCCCCCCCCTCTCGCAGCCTTAGGTTCAGTCGGCTGTGGTCAAGCTCGTAGAGGTATCTCTTCTTTTCCTCTACCTGTATTGTTTACATCCTAGGCTTAAAATTAAAACGCGATTTATATTTGGTTATTGTTGCATTTTGCATTTATAACTTACTTATTGATGCGTGGATGGCCATCTGGCCGATGACGATGAGCATCGAAGTTTTTATTTCGACCTCATGTTAGTTATACATTTTTACCATCTGGAAGAGAGCACTCTTAGGATCGACCATTGACGTAGGACTCTTCGGTCTTGTATCTTTAACCTTGGATGGCGACATTTTTATCATCTGGAAGAGAGCACTCTTAGGATCGAAGTAACATAGTTATGGGCTGTTTGAAATTGTACTTCATTTACTCATAGTTTCAGACATTCAGTAAATAATCCTGTCTCTTGGTTTCTTCTGTAGGACTCCTGGACATACAGTTCTCTTGGCAAGTGGTGGAACGATATCCATGGAAACTAGTGGAGCCACCAAGAAAACCACCACTTGACCCTGCATTTCCACCTTTATGTGGTCAGTGCATTCACATGTGGTGAGTACCCTATCATATGAACTTTTCTCAGCAACTTATTCATGTCTTATATACAAGTTCTTTAGGATGACAATATGATATTATTATCAAAATGGATCTCAAATTAAAACCAGTAGATATCTAAAACTTGATCAAATTTTCATTCTTCAGCCACAAGAGCGTCTCTGCTAAGCCTTCAGTTAAGCTTCGTGGACTATAACCGGTACATATCTAAAACTTGACCAAATTTTCATTCTTCAGCCACAAGAGCGTCTCTGCTAAGCCTTCAGTTAAGCATCGTGGACTATAGCCCAGCTCCCTCTTGGCCTTGTCACATGAGTAAGCCCACTGATGTCTGAGACACTCCACTCCCTGCAACGTACACATTATGGGACAATTATATATCAACACGAAGCATAGGGCGATAATAATCTTGAACATAGAATGGAGAATAACGGACATACAGGATAACTGATAAGTGGGGGTTTCCCAGTGATGCGAGCAACAAAAACTGAAATCCACCCGTAGATGGCAAGCAACCATAGAGGTATGTGGAATTTGGGTGGCTTTGTGTTCGTAAGATTCGCAGCCATGTTGAAAATCTGCACAAATGACACGTTCTCTCCAGTGAGTAGATATCTTTCGCCCACTCTGCCCTTCTCCATGGCTGCTATGTGCCCTTTGACGACATCATCGACATGGCCGAACGATCCTCGGTCATACCCATGCCCTATGTAGCCAGGTAGACGCCCATTGAACCTTTCAATTAACTGCAAGAATTTCTTGTTTTGTTTAAGTTCTGAACATGGCTGTAATCCACAGACTTACGACAATGAAAGGGGAAAGTTCTCTTACAACGCGGCAAACAAGATTTCCAGATGTAAGCGTTCCAGGGCCATACATAACGCCTGGATAGACTATGGTGATTGGAACCCCCTCTGCTGCTGCTTGCAGTGCAATTCTATCTGCTAGAAACTTTGATTTCTCATACTCTGTGCAAAATGATTCTCCTTGATGAATCTGAGATTTAAAAGCAATTCAACAATGTCACAGTTTTGCACCACGGTGTAACTTGTAAAAGCACTTTTGCATAAATGTGAAGATGTGAATAACAAATGTGATCCAATATTCCAGTTTCAATATCTGGAGCCAAATTTGAAATTGATGACTAAAAGTCATCTGTGCGCTAGTGTATTAACTTCTGTTCTACTTTGGACATAAATAGGTTGCTTGCTTCACTTTATTTCTGACTGGAGTTTCTATAATTAGCATGTCTTCAGCCCTCTCTTGTATAGGCAGGAGAGGCAGGAGCGAGTTTCCATCCTTATAGTTTTTTCAGCATGTTTTGTTGTTTTATTCCTTTGCAAACTGCAAGTACTTATACACAAATTAATCTCAGATGCTCGGCCTAATGAGCTACTCTCTGCCCATTTGAAGCTTCCTCTTCTATTAAAAGATAAGAGCGTTTGCGTGTTTGGAGAAGAAAAAAGGTGAATCAAGTAACTATTGGAGCGTGTGGTTTGGGGAATCAACCCATTCTAAGTTGGTGATGCATCATGACTAAATTCTTCAAATTTAGTGGAATAACTTTATTCCTAGTTCTAGTTTGTGATGAATGGGGTGGTAATAGAGCAATTCATTCTATTCTACAGACCAAACAAAAAACTAGAAAGTGAGATGAGTATGGACCACTGAATTCCACATACCAAACATCCCCAATATAGGCATTTCATGCTATTGCATACTCGGCAGGACAGAACCGTAGAGTCATAATTATTATTCCGCTCACGTTTAAATCTTCTCATAGCTTATTTTTTGGGTGTCTATTTTCTTTTTAATGAAATCCCGCATAGTTCCTCTTAGACTGGTCACGTTTTTTTAGAATGGCAACAATGTAAACAAAAAAATATATCATGGATACGAGTTTATACCTGTTTCTCATTGGCGACACAACCATCCGTTGGGCCAATTGCGAAGTACGACGATGTGTACACTATCTTCTTCAACTCTGGCGTTCTCTTGGCAGCCTTTAATACATTCTCAAGTCCCCCAACGTTTACCTGCTAATAATAACTGCAGCATTAAGTGCAAGTGCCCTTCTAATAACTCCGAATTTTTTAGGGGGGAATGCACATTTTTATATATATTATAATATAACAACCGATTTGGTATCCGTCGCCTCACACTTACTATTGAGGTTGCTTATACGAGTACTAAGGTCACCCTCAATGAAAGTTTTATGACACAGTTTATTTTGAAAAAAGTATAGTGAAGTTTCATATCTTAGTTTTCATTGTTCTTATGTGTTTGGAAACAGTGCTGAAGAGTTTTATAGGGATGAAATTCTCTCTACTCACATGAAACTCTTATCATCTCTCTTTATAAATAGAGTGTTATGTCAGCCTATTTAATGCCCCCATGAAACTCTATGAAACTCTCATTGAGATTGGTCTTATCCTCTCGACATGGCAAGCTTTGACCACATATGGTTTATTAGTTATTGTACTTGCCACACTATCACAAATGATCACCCTGATTGTTTGGCTTATCCGCCACCGAAACAATGTTTTTCTAAAAAACAGTCAAAAACGACATCAACCGACTTATCAACCAACGAAACAGACAAAGGAAGAGGGCGGATAACATTCCACTTTGACTGTTGGGGATGAAATTCGGAACAGCGTATGCCACTGGAAGAAGGGGGGGGATAGTACGATTGCGTACGTATGGTATCTAGAATTTTTAAGAGAACACGTTAAGGTCTTTCCTGGTAAACACACGTTCCCACGTAGACTGAGAGGGACTAGGTATGACAACCTACGTTAACTCGTACAATTACTGTTTCTATATTAACTCTAATTAAGATGATGATGTGACACATGTCAAAGACAAAAAAAAAGTTTTTTTTTCTTTCTCTCTCTCGTATGCGCAGGTATTATACCCCTCCGTCCCAAATTATACAATGTATTTTCTAGATACTACTATACACGTACTATTATTTTTTTACTACTACATGTAGATATAATGATAACATATATGCTTCACATACAAATGATAATCTAGAACACAGTCAAATCGTGAGAAAATAATGGAACTCCACACCATAGACTCCTAGTTTGGTTAGCACTACTAAAACGATATGCATGCATGCTCCGGTGCACAGTAACAATAATCGTGTCTTATACTGTACATATCTTACGGTGTGGAAGACAGAGGGGTCGGGGAGCCACGCCTCGACGGCAGCGGCAGCATGGAACACGGCGTCGCACCCGCTGAAGGCGGCGGTGAGCGACTCCTCGTCGGTGACGTCGCCATAGACCACCTCGACGGCTGCGGGGAGGGTGGAGACGTCGACGCCCGGGAGCGCGAAGGCGCGCACGTCGTGGCCGGCGTCGGTCAGCGCCGCGCACAGGCGGCCGCCCATGAACCCCGTCGCTCCCGTCACCACCACCCTCATGGCAGCTGGTGACCACCGAGAGGCCGTGTCGGACGGAGTAGGCAGTGTAGGCCGTGTCGCACGCGCTGGCCTGGTCCGTCCCTGCTGCTGCTCGATCTCCTCACTCTCAGACCTCAGATGTCCTCGTGCTCCAAGGCAACACCATGTATTTATGGGTAAATGACCGAATTCGGCGCATGTTGTGTGGGCAACGACAACGAGAGATCGATTGTTAGATGGTACTAGCGTCCGCCTCAGCTGATCTGTCAAATTACTACTGGTAGGGGCCCAATCAACCACCAACCGATAGGGAGCCCACGGCTGCTACTGCTCCAGACGACGGCGAGACCATCCCGGCAAGGCAGCAAGCTCGGCGGCTGCAAACTTCCTGTTCTTTCATTTCACCACTGGCCAATACCGACTTCTTTTTATCCGTTTATTGACAACACGTAGAACGAGCGACACGTGAACTAGATCGTATTGATATGGAAAACACAAGATTTCCAGTCCCAGCCGGAAAAGAAGGGAATTTAAAGTGAGTAAACATAATTCCATCTCATAGATCTCTATAGAATTCTATAGAAAGTCGTATTCGATGAAAGTCATATGTATGGTTTGGAGGAAGATTTTTCCTATTTTTCGAGATTCACTCTACAATATGAGCTAAAAAAAAGTGATTCATTTTTAGCCCTTATAAAAAGAGGCCTTGTTTCAGCTCCAGGCGTTGGGAGTACGTACGGTGGAGACTTGAAGTGTGAGAGAGTGGATTATTGCATTTCTATTTTATTATAACACAATAAACATATACATTTTCGTGTAGTCCCTCTCACTCCTGAGCATGAGGTAGAGCCTGGTTGCACATGCAAGTAGTTTCTTCAAAACTCCAATGGGTATTGGTCACTTGATGGCCCACAAATCTAATGTAAGCTGGTGGAAGTTGGATTGGTGGTCATATCCTGTTTGTTTAGCTTTGGATTTTAATGCTGCAAACTATCTATAGGAAAATTGACTAAAATA
>CM039139.1:21639555-21676209 GCA_022036555.1 Microstegium vimineum
ATTAATGATTGGACCTTTTGTAGCTTTACAAAATAGAGTGGTATTGCCAAGCTAATTCAGACTATATCCTTTATTATTTGGGACAAGGTGACGATGATGAAGAGGCAAGTTGTCTAGCTTCTAGGTGCTAGACAACAACCACCGTGATATCATGGATTGCCCTAACTTGTCCTTTGGGGGGAAAGAATGTGGTGTTTTGTGGAGATTTCAGACATGTTCTTTCAATTGTTCGAAGAGGGTCAAGGGCTCAAATAGTCGGTGCCTCACTATGGTTGTCGTACTGAAAGCATCTAGGTCCCTAGAGGTTTCAACGATTAATGACAATGCAAGATTACTATGACTAACATATGTTTTGCAAAGGCAATATAAGTTAGGTCATGGTAATGGTGATTAATTGGGAAACTAATAGTTTTCATGCCCCTAGCGATGGATATCATTATGGTTTTCGAAAGAATGGAGACAAGGCTAAGTACATTATAGTTCTAAGTGTCAATTGGAGTTGAGATACACTTAGAGTAGAATAGGGCTAGGTTTATCTTTTAACCGTACTATTAAGGGTGTTATGAACGGGTAGCTTGACTTAGATGAGGCTAATATATTAGGTGTGGTGCACACTTGTCAAACTTAGACCTAAGTAGCATAAAGTTGTCCCTAAGATTAGTTAGCACAACTTCTGTTCTTGATGAAATTCGATTCAGAGTTGTTTGAGGTGTTTTTCAATATACCAGACGCCGGTGCACCTAGCACCAGACGTGTCTGTTAGTCCAAGGTGGCTAGGGTATGCCACTAGACGCACCCCCATGAGTCACCTGACACAATGGTGAACTCAACTTGCTCTTGGGAAAGCACCAAACGTAACACCGAACGCACTTGTGAGAGCGTTTGGTGATTTCCAGAGAGGTTCTAGAGAGGGTTTCAGTGGACCACATGCGTTCGTTCAGTACTGATCGGATGATGTCCAGTGTCCGGTCACTACACAAAGGGTTTCTAGAGAGGTCTGATTCTGACCGAACGCGTCCAGTCAGTGTGGTGATGTAGGCAAAACTAGTTATTGGGCAGCGACCAGACACGTCTAGTTGACCTGACAGTCGTGTCCGGTCGCCACTTAAACTGTAGACTTTTTTTTTACAATAGGTATGTTTGAAGTTGGGGGTATTTATACTTCTCCAATGGTTTCAACCACTGAAAAAATAGCGCGCTATAGTGCCGAAATAGCGCCGCTATAGCATCCAGAAGCAGCTATTGCAATGCTCATTAGCGCGCTATAGCGCCAAATAGCGTCAAAATAGCGCCGAATAGCGTCAAAATAGCGTTTTTGCCAAGCTCCCGCTAAATTTTATAGCCCGCGATTTTTTTCATGGGTTTCAACATACTACCTTTGCTCATTTAATCAGCTGAAGTTCACCTAGAGAGTGGAAGAGAGAGTAAGGGGCCTAGTGAGGAGTTGAGTTTTGCTAATCCAGAGATTGGACACCATATTAGTGGCCATAGACTAGCAAGTGTGCATCCACCCATCTCATTAGACTTATGTGAGTCAAGTGAGAGTTTGTGCTTGTTACTCTTGGCGATTGATATCACCTATATGGTTCAGTGGTGGTTGAGAGCTTGGTGATCATTCAGAGAGCTTGTGGATGACCCAACTCAAGTTGTGATCAGTTGTGGGTGATTCATCGAGCCGGAGCAACGAAGAATCAGCCCGAAGAGAGCACTTGGTCGTTGCGTGGACCAAGCTAGAGCTACACCCTTACACGGGTGCTCCAACGATGACTAAGAGGAGTGTCAAATCCTCGATACCTCAGCAAAATAGTGTCTTGTCATTCCTTCTTTTGCTCTACTTCTTGCAATTTACTTTGAGCATTTAAATTCCCGCATTTCCATACTTAGAGTTGAATTGCTAAAATAGAAATAGAACTAGGTTGCTAAACTTTTGTGCGGTAGATCACTAGAATACTTTTCTAGGTAGAAGGAATGATTGACTTTTAGAATTAGGACTTAATCTTTTCTTTAGAATTTAGAAAACCCCAATTCACTTCCCTCTTGGGCATCTTGATCCTTTCACGTACCTTAAGAATTACATGAGACATATCAAACTTGTTGTAGGGTCGAGATGGCGGACTAGAGGGGGGGGTGAATAGTCTTTTCTAAAAATTTACGCGCAGCGGCTAACCGAAACAAATGCGGAATTAAAACTATCGGTCTAGCCAAGACTACACCCCTCTATCTATAACTTTAGCACCTAGCAAAAGATCCTAATTGGGCTCACTAAGGTGCAAATCTAGGGAGAGCTCACCTAAACAAGTCTAGGTTGCAAGGTCACACAAACCTAAGCAACTAGTACTCTAAGCACAACGGGAGCTCCTACACAAACTAGTAGCAAAGCACAAAGCACCTAAGCTCACTAGCAATGCTCTCTAGCAAGACTACACAAGTGAAAGCTCCTAGATGGCTAGAGGGGGGGGTGAATAGCCTATAAAAATTCTACAAACCACTAGAGCAAAGGTTAGAAAAACACTTAAGCGAAGCTTTTTGCTCTAGCTCTACTAGGGGAGCGAAGCCACCTATCTAAGCAATTCTAGTTAACTAAGTGCCTACACATAATAGCAAGAACCTAAGGCACTTAGCTCAAGCAAGCTAGAGCAACTAAACAAGAACTAACTAGCAAGCTAACTAGACAAGTTATGAAAAAGTAAATGCAAGGGATAGGGGTGATTGTTATACCGATGCCTTGTGAAGAGAATATACCAATGTGAAGACCAATCACAATAAGATCACCAAGAGTAGCCAGGAGACAAGATGAACACAATGATTTTTCTCCCGAGGTTCACTTGGTTGCCACCAAGCTAGTCCCTGTTGTGTCGACTACTCAAATGGTGTTTCGGTGGCTAATTGGCAATTCACAAGCCAAGCCCACTACCCGGGCGCCACAAGAAACCACCCAAATGAGAGTAACTCAATGACACGAGCAATCCACTAGAATTACCCTTTGGCGCTCCGTCGAGGTGGGTACAAGCCCTCTCACAAGTCGATGAAGCTGGCCGCGAACAATCACCAACATGCGCCAAAGCTTCTCCACAATCGCCAAGCCGTCTAGGTGTTGGCAAACACCAAGAATAACAAGAAATCCCGCGGCGATGACGATTACCAAGTGCCACTAAGATGCAATGCAATGATCAAGCACTTGGTTCACTCAAACTCTCAAGAATTAGCAACACAAGCAAAGAGAGATGAGTTGGAGGGCTTCTCAAACAAGCACAAAGATGTCAAATGAATGGGAGGTGCAAGAGTTGTTGCTTGAGCTGGCCAAAAGCACTTATATAGCCCTCCATCAAAAGCTAGCCATTTTGCCCCTTCATCCTGCCTTTCTGCGCCAGTTCGGATGCTGTTTTGCCTAGGGTCCGGACCATTGATAGCATCCGGACCCTTCACCAGCAGAGCTGCAGAGCCTCTGTATTCCAGTCCGGACGCACCATCCGGACGCGCGAAGCTGGGTGTCCGGACCAATGCGCCTGCGTCCGGTCGCCCTACAGTTTGAAAAACGTCGTTCGCGCCTTCACAGGGAGCCGCCATGTCGCCTCCGGACGCTGCGCATAGTGCGCGTCCGGACCATCAGCGCCTGGGTCCGGATCTACGCAGAGAGCATCCAGAGAGCCATTTTGATCCGAACGGTTGACCGAAGCCCTGCGTCCGGACACACATCAGCGTCCGGATCACCTGTATGCCAAGGCCAAGAGAAGGGGTATGCCTCCGGTCGCTTGCCAATTGTTCGGTCAGAGCAAACCGAGCGTCCGGACCTTGTGTCCGGACCTCCTTTCTGTTGACACCGTTTTTCAACACGTGTCAAATGGACTGAGGCTTGACTGGTCAGTGGCCGTTCTCCATCGGCATCGGGAAAGTTTTGAGTGGATATTGCCGATGGGAGAGTGCTGCAGGAAGACCAAGTGCGTTGCCGATGGAGGCTGGATGATCTTTGCCGACAAAGGTTAATTGGTGAAGTCTTGCTGAAGCTGATTGCCAATGAAGAGTCATTGCCGATTGCCGATGAAGAGTCATTGCTGATTGCCGATGAGGGGTCATTGCCAATTGCCGATAAAGGATGGTTGCCGATTGCCGATGAAGGGTGGTTGCCGATTGCCGATGGGGGATGATTGGTGGAGTTACCAGCACAAGGTCGCTAATCGGAAATGTTGCCGATTGCCGATCAGGAAAATGTTGCCGATGCCGATAGGCGTAACTTAGCGCTTGGTGGCAGTAGAAGGTTACCGGTGGTCAAAAGAAGGCGCGGATTAAAGGGATCTGCCGATGGAAAGTTTTCATCGAGGAGGAGAATAAGGAAACTGGTGTTTTGTACCAGTATTATTATAGTAGTTTGAGTCCGACTCTTGCATGAGTCGTTTATTTTCCTTTAAAATAGGTGTGTCTGTTTAGGAAATAAATATTGTTATCTGGCTCCTGCGCGAGTCAGTTTCCTTTAAAGTAGGAGTTTGTTTTAGGAAGGATACGTGTCGTGTCTTTGTACAACTCTCCATGCGGGAGTATAAATATGTGCCCGAGGGCCATGGAAAAAAACAATCAATCCAACTCAAAACAAACCAATTTTATCTTATTCTACTTTTATCGCAATTTACCCTTTTACTGCATTAGCTGTAGTTTTTAACGAGTTCTTCAAGCTTTCGACGGGATGCATCATCCTGATCTCCGTCAAATCCTTGCTAGTTCCGCGTGGGAGTACCTCTGAGCTTTGGCAATCCGAGCGCATCGCTGTTTGCCTCGTTCAGCTCTGCTCTAGTTATCCTTGATCAATCTGAGCCTTGACGTCCGGGCGCATCGCTATCGTCTCATTCAGTTTGTTCTAGTTATCATCCTTGTCGATTGATTGGTCAAATCGACTGGCACGCCTTCGGAATACCGAGCTTTGGGTAATAGCCCGAGGTGTTCACAGATCTGACGCTTTTTGTGTCAACACCTTCTTGGTCCAACTGATTTGCTACTTCTTCTCCAAGCTTCTATATGCTAACACCTTGAGATCCATGCACTTGTGCTCTGTGTTAGCCTTCATATTGAATTATCTTGGATTTAATTCTATTTTTTTATCACTTAGGTTCATTTTAATTAAGCATGCAATGCAAACCTAGTGGCACATGATAACCGCAATCAAAACGAGTTTTCCCTTCTTGATAGTACGACTATCTATCCTAAAAGTGATCACACTCTCTATAGTGTCTTGATCACTAAACCAAAAATGCCCCTATGATATACCTTTGCCTTGGGCCATTTTGTTTTTCTCTTTCTTCTTTTCCATGGTCCATGGAGCACTTGATCCATCAATCATCATGATCATGCACATTGCTCCATCTCACATGTTGGATAACCCTATCTTGATCATTCACTTAGCAATAGGGTTAGTCCATAGGTTTCATCAATTAATCAAAACCAAACTTGGGCTTTCAATCTCCCCTTTTTGGTAATTGATGACAACCTTTCACAAAAGAATATATATGATGAAAATTTCCACTTTGGTAGTATTAGCTCCCCCTACATATGTGATATATGAGTTTGGTTCATTTTGATCACATATGCATAAATAAGAATTGTGGGAGAGTGAATGCTACCAAATGATGCTAAGGTATAAGAGATGGACCTTTGAAGAGTGATACCAATCGGAGTGCCATATTATACCATCCTTAGCACCATGAATGCCTAGAAACCACTTGAGAGCAAACTTGAAATACCACTTGGAAAGCTTAAGCTCACAAGAAGAATTAGGATGAAACCTAAGCATGCTAGTACTTCAAGCATCAAGTCAATTATGTTTCTAGCATTCACCACACAAGCATGTCATGAATCATAAAAACATATGCAAGCAAGCACTTATGAATGCACAAAGATATGCAACAACTTGATTCATAGGCTTGCTCCCCCTACTTGTGTGCTTACATTTTTCAAAAAATTTCAATATTTCTTACTACTTACTTCTCCCCCATATTCTCTCCCCCTTTGTCATCTATTATCAAAAAATGTTGATTATTGGAGAGAAGCTTAGGTGTGGTTCAATATAGATTACTTGTCCCAAATTATTTAACTCAGTTTAAACCATGGATAAGCTTGTTCACACATCCTAGAATGGTTATCTTGCCCATGTTGAGCTAAACATTTGAAGTTCATATTCTAGGTCAAACACTAGGATTGCAAGCCTATAAACATGTCATATGCTACCACTAGATCAAATCAAGCATAGGAGCAATAGTGGTACCATATAAGCATAAAAAATCTTTTGATTTTTCATGAATGAGCCTAATGACTTGATGTCTAGATGCACTAACAAGTCCTAATAAGGGGTGAATGACATGTCAATCAACTTTTACCTTGCTTTGCTCGAAGGAGAGGCATGTCATATATGTGGGGTGCATCAACACATGTTTGAATAATCAAGAATGTTCAACTCATTTCTTAGCTTGCAAAACCTCTTCTCATCAAGTGGCTTGGTGAATATATCGGAAAGTTGATCATCGGTGCCAACACTTGTGATCTTGATATCACCTTTTTGTTGATGGTCCCTTATGAAGTGGTGCCTTATGTCAATGTGCTTGGTTCTTGAATGTTGAACCGGATTGTTGGTTAGCTTCACCGCACTTTCATTGTCACATAGCAATGGCACTTGCTTGAAATTGATTCCATAGTCATTCAAAGTTGCCTTCATCCAAAGCAATTGAGCACAACAACTTCCCGCACTTATGTATTCGGCTTCGGCGGTAGAGAGTGCCACACTATTTTGCTTCTTTGATGACCAAGATACAAGTGACATGCCTAGCATTTGACATGTGCCCGATGTGCTCTTTCTATCAATCTTGCATCCCACATAGTCGGAGTCCGAATATCCAATCAACTCAAAGTTAGACCCCTTGGGATACCACAATCCAACATCTTGTGTATGCTTCAAGTACCTCAATACCCTCTTTGTAGCCTTCAAGTGACTTTCTCTTGGATAGGCTTGGAATCTTGCACACATGCATACACTAAACATCACATCCGGTCTAGAAGCGGTCACATAGAGTAGGCTTCCAATCATAGACCGATACAACTTTTGATCCACCATGTTGCCACTATCATCACTATCCAAGTGTCCATTAGTTCCCATTGGAGTGCTAATGCCTTTAGATTCTTCTAAGCCAAACTTCTTCATCATATCCTTGATGTACTTGCCTTGACTCACAAAGGTGCCATTCTTCAATTGCTTGATTTGGAGACCAAGGAAGTAGCTAAATTCACCAATTATTGACATTTCAAACTCATTTGCCATCATCTTGCCAAATTCTTCACAAAAATCTTGATTGGTTGAACCAAATATGATGTCATACACATAGATTTGGAGCACAAATAGATCCTTGCCAAGCTTCTTAGTGAAGAGAGTAGTATCAACCTTTCCCATGATAAATCCTTTGGATAAGAGGAAATCACTCAATCTTTCATACCATGCTCTAGGTGCTTGCTTCAAGCCATATAGAGCCTTCCTCAACTTGTACACATGGTTGGGTTTCTTGATATCTTCAAAACCAGGAGGTTGCTCAACATAAACTAGATCATTGATGTAGCCATTCAAGAATACACTCTTCACATCCATTTGGTATAGCTTAATGTTGTGTGTACATACATAGGCCAATAGAATTCTAATTGCCTCCAATCTTGCAACCGGTCCATAAGTTTCTCTATGGATGACACAAAGGAATAGTGTTCACAAAAGAATGCCAATCTTAATCTTGTTTGCACACCACTTGTAATATCACCAACTATTTGGTCAATGGGGTGATCTCTTGCAATGTTGGTTGTTGGAGGATTGGAACTTGATTGCTTGCACTTGGTTGAGATGAACTAGCAACTTGTTGATCTTGCACTAGAGAGTTACTAGCTTGCACATGAGGTGAGTGGAGCACTTGATCTTTGTCATCTTCTATGTCAATTACTTGCTTTGGCCTAATGTCACCAATATCCATGTTCTTCATTGCATTAGCCAATTGAGATCCACTCACATCTTCTAGATTCTTATGATCATCTTGTGAGTCATTGGTTTCATCAAATTCAACATCATGAACCTCCTCAAGTATACCACTAGCCGAATTCCATACTCTATAGGCTTTGCTTGTGGTTGAGTAACCAAGTAAGAACCCTTCATCACATTTCTTGTCAAACTTCCCAAGTCTTGTGCCTTTCTTCAAGATGTAGCATTTGCACCCAAAGACTCTAAAGTATGCAATGTTGGGCTTTCTTCCATTCAATAGCTCATATGGTGTCTTCTCCATCAATGGGTGACAATATAGCCGGTTGCTAGAGTAGCAGGCGGTGTTGATAGCTTCGGCCCAAAAGGAGTGACTCACATTGTACTCACTAAGCATAGACCTTGCCATATCAATCAATGTTCTATTCTTCCTCTCAACAAGGCCATTTGATTGTGGAGTGTACTTGGCCGATAATTGATGCTTGATTCTAAGCTCATCACATAGCTCATCAACTCTTGTATTCTTGAATTCACTTCCATTGTCACTTCTCACTTTTTTGATGGTAGTTTCAAACTCATTGTGACATCTCTTGACAAAAGATTTGAAGGTGGCAAATGTATCACTCTTGTCATTGAGAAAGAATACCCAAGTGTATCTTATAAGATCATCCACTATCACAAATCCATACTTGTTCCCACTGATGCTAGTGTATGTAGTTGGTCCAAATAGATCCATGTGCAACAACTCAAATGCTCTACTAGTGCTCATCATGCTCTTCTTGGGATGGGTGTTACCAACTTGTTTGCCGGCTTGACAAGAGCTACAAAGTTTGTCCTTCTCAAATACAACATCTTTCAAGCCTCTAACTAAGTCATGCTTGATCAATCTATTAAATTGTTTCATGCCAACATGACCAAGTCTTCTATGCCATAACCAACCCATACTTGATTTAGTGAGCAAGCAAGTTGACAATTGAGCTTCACTAGCATTGAAATCAACTAGGTAGAGGTTCTCATATCTAAAGCCCTTAAAGATCAAGTTTGAACCATCAACACTAATGATCTCAACATCATCTACCCCAAATATGCATTTGAATCCAAGATCACACAATTGAGCCACGGATAGCAAATTGAAGTTCAAGCTCTCAACTAGCAAGACATTTGATATGCTCAAGTCATTGGATATTGCAATCTTACCAAGACCCTTGACCTTGCCCTTGCCATTATCACCAAAAGTAATACTATCAATGCCATCATTGGTGTTGGAGTTGATTGATTTGAACATTCTAGAATCTCCGGTCATATGTTGAGTGCACCCACTATCAAGCACCCAATGCCTTTCTCCGGCTTTGTAATTGACCTACAAAATAAATTAGTTCTTCTTAGGTACCCACACTTGTTTAGATCCTCCAAAGTTAGTGACCAAGGATTTTGGCACCCAAATAGCCTTCTTCTTTGGGCCAACAATGGGTGTGCCAACATACTTAGCCTTTACACCATCTCTCCCTTTGGTAAGCATGTAACATGAATCAAAATGCATGGAGGTAGATTTAGCAAACTTGATTTGGCTCATGTTAAGTTTGCAATATTGGTCAACATGCCCCACTTGCTTGCAACTATTGCAATACCGACCATTGCTTCTCACAAAGCTAGGCTTTGGAGTTACAAAGGTGGCCTTGCCTTTCTTGGGGGTATAACCCAATCCCTCTTTGTAGTGGGAAAATCTTTGGCTACCCAAGCACTTTAGCAAGTGGGCATCTTCACCATATGCCTTACCCAAAGCATGAGTGAGTTCATTAACATCATTTTTCAACTTTTCATTTTCACTCACTAGTGTAGCATCATTCTTTGAGCTCTCACTAGTGGATGTGCAAGTGGAAGTGCTAGTGTTGGTTGGGGTGACAATGATAGGAGTGAAAAATGATTCATCAAGAATATCACAAATGACTCCAATATCACATGATGCAACAACCTTGTCCTTGTTTTGCTCAAGGAGGGAGGAATGAGCCTTTTCAAGCTTGTAGTGAGTCCTCTCAAGCTTCTCATGGGCTTTCATTAGCCTCTCATGAGAGCCATTGAGCTCATCAAAGGATTGTTCAAGAGTTTTAAGCTTCTTGTTCAATTCTTTGCACTCCTTCCTCTTTGACTCAAAGCAAGCATAAATTTGCTTCATCATATCTACTAGTTCTTCCTTGGAGTACTCCTCCTCATCATCACTACTATCATCATCACTATCACTATCATCATGAGATTGTACCTTAGATGGCTTAGCCATGAAGCATGATGGAGTGTCAAAGATGGATGGCTTGTTGTTGATAGCAATGCTAGCCAAAGCCTTCTTCTTTGACTTCTTCCTCTCATCATCACTAGAGTCATCATCGGAAGAGCCACTACTATCCCAAGTCACTATATAAGATTCACCCTTCTTTTTCTTGGTGAATGATAGCTTCTTCTCCTTCTTGTCATGCTTGCTCTTCTTCTTCTCATCGTCATCACTATGATTGGGACAATCCGCAATCATGTGACCGGTGCTCTTGCACTTGTAGCATCTCTTCTCATATTCTTTGCTCTTGAAGTTGTCTCTTCTCTTTCTAGCACCATAGCCCTTCTTCTTCATGAACTTGCCAAACTTACGCACAAAGAGGGCCATCATCTCATCATCAATATCGTTAGCTTCTTCATCATCACTTGACTCTTGCTTCTTTGTTTTGCCCTTGCTCTTGGATGATGATGCCTTGAAAGCCAAGCTCTTCTTTTACTTCTTTTCTTCCTTGACCTCTTCTTTTTCACTTTCTTCATTGTATTGCTCTTCGGTCATGATCTCACCAAGTACTTCATTGGGAGTGATCTTGTCCAAACCATCTCTCCTAATTATTGGCCTCAAAGTTTTGTATTTCTTGGGCAAACAACCAAGAAGATGGTTTGAGAAGTCTTCATCCTTGACCTTCTCAGCCAAGCTCTTGAGATCATTGATGATAACTTGGAGCCTATGAAACACCTCCGGGATGGATTCATCCTCCTTCATCTTGAAATGAGATAGCTTGTCCTTGAGCATATACAACTTGGCATTCTTTACCGTTGAAGTGCCTTCATAAGTATCTTCAAGTCTCTTCCACACTTCACTTGCCTTGTCAAGATCTTTGATTTGCTCAAACACCTTGGAATCAATGCCATTGTAGATCACATTGAGTCCCATGGTGTTGCATTGGCGGTTCTCTTGCTCTCTAGGTGTGGGAGCGGCTTCATCAAGAATGACAAAGTCATGTTCGGTCACACTCCACACCTTCTCATGTATTGAGCCTAGATGTATCTTCATCTTCCTCTTCCAATAATCAAATGAGGTGCCATCAAACATTGGCGGTTTGCTCCCAACATGGTTGAATTGTATTTGAGTCATCACTAACACCGAAGGTTGTTAAGCCTTGATAATAGCGGTGACCACGGCTCCGATACCACTTGAAAGGTACTAGATGGATAGAGGGGGTGAATAGCCTATAAAAATTCTACAAACCACTAGAGCAAAGGTTAGAAAAACACTTAAGCGAAGCTTTTTGCTCTAGCTCTACTAGGGGAGCGAAGCCACCTATCTAAGCAATTCTAGTTAACTAAGTGCCTACACACAATAGCAAGAACCTAAGGCACTTAGCTCAAGCAAGCTAGAGCAACTAAACAAGAACTAACTAGCAAGCTAACTAGACAAGTTATGAAAAAGTAAATGCAAGGGATAGGGGTGATTGTTATACCGATGCCTTGTGAAGAGAATATACCAATGTGAAGACCAATCACAATAAGATCACCAAGAGTAGCCGGGAGACAAGATGAACACAATGATTTTTCTCCCGAGGTTCACTTGGTTGCCACCAAGCTAGTCCCTGTTGTGTCAACTACTCAAATGGTGTTTCGGTGGCTAATTGGCAATTCACAAGCCAAGCCCACTACCCGGGCGCCACAAGAAACCACCCAAATGAGAGTAACTCAATGACACGAGCAATCCACTAGAATTACCCTTTGGCGCTCCGCTGAGGTGGGTACAAGCCCTCTCACAAGTCGATGAAGCTGGCTGCGAACAATCACCAACATGCGCCAAAGCTTCTCCACAATCGCCAAGCCGTCTAGGTGTTGGCAAACACCAAGAATAACAAGAAATCCCGCGGCGATGACGATGACCAAGTGCCACTAAGATGCAATGCAATGATCAAGCACTTGGTTCACTCAAACTCTCAAGAATTAGCAACACAAGCAAAGAGAGATGAGTTGGAGGGCTTCTCAAACAAGCACAAAGATGTCAAATGAATGAGAGGTGCAAGAGTTGTTGCTTGAGCTGGCCAAAAGCACTTATATAGCCCTCTATCAAAAGCTAGCCATTTTGCCCCTTCATCCTGCTTTTCTGCGCCAGTTCGGACGCTGTTTTTGCCTAGGGTCCGGACCATTGATAGCATCCGGACCCTTCACCACCCGAGCTGCAGAGCCTCTGTATTCCAGTCCGGACGCACCATCCGGACGCGCGAAGCTGGGTGTCCGGACCAATGCGCCTGCGTCCGGTCGCCCTGCAGTTTGAAAAACGTCGTTTGCGCCTTCACAGGGAGCCGCCACGTCGCCTCCGGACGCTGCGCACAGTGCGCGTCCGGACCATCAGCGCCTGGGTCCGGATCTACGCAGAGAGCATCCAGAGAGCCATTTTGATCCGGACGGTTGACCGGAGCCCTGCGTCCGGATCACCTGTATGCCGAGGCCGAGAGAAGGGGTATGCCTCCGGTCGCTTGCCAATTGTTCGGTCAGAGCAAACCGAGCGTCCGGACCTTGCGTCCGGACCTCCTTTCTTGGTCCAACTGATTTGCTACTTCTTCTCCAAGCTTCCATATGCTAACACCTTGAGATCCATGCACTTGTGCTCTGTGTTAGCCTTCATATTGAATTATCTTGGATTTAATTCTATTTTTGTGTCACTTAGGTTCATTTTAATTAAGCATGCAATGCAAACCTAGTGGCACATGATAAACGCAATTGAAACGAGTTTTCCCTTCTTGATAGTACGACTATCTATCCTAAAAGTGATCACACTCTCTATAGTGTCTTGGTCACTAAACCAAAAATGCCCCTATGATATACCTTTGCCTTGGGCCATTTTGTTTTTCTCTTTCTTCTTTTCCATGGTCCATGGAGCACTTGATCCATCAATCATCATAATCATGCACATTTCTCTATCTCACATGTTGGATAACCCTATCTTGATCATTCACTTAGCAATAGGGTTAGTCCATAGGTTTCATCAATTAACCAAAACCAAACTTGGGCTTTCAATCTCCCCCTTTTTGGTAATTGATGACCACTCACTTGGTGATTCGGCGGCTAATAGGCGTTCACAAGCCTAGCCCACTCACTCGGGCGCCGCAAGAATCTACCCACAAGTGAGGGTAACTCAATGACACGCTCAACTAGAGTTGCTCTTCGCGATCTCCACGGGGCGAGCACAACACCCCTCACAAGCACTTCTCCGGAGCGCCGCACAATCTTCTTGCGCGCTTCGACGGAGCCTCAAGCCACCAAGCCATCTAGGAGGTGGCAACCTCCAAGAGTAACAAGCACCACGAGCTTGCAACACGATCACCTAGTGCCACACGAAGCTATCTCTCAAAGCAACGCACTAGAGATCACTCTCTCACTCAATCGGATGAACACTATCAAGTATGAGTGAGTTAGAGGGCTTCCAAACCAAGCACACTATGGGCAACACATGCCAAAGGTGCTTAACCAGCCCCAAGGGCCAGCCAAGGGCTATATATAGCCACCCAAACGAAACTAGCTGTTTTGCCCCAACATTGGGCTTCCTGCAGAGGGTCTAGACGCACCCATCACTGGGGTTCGGACCATGCCGCGCGCGTCCGGACCTTCCTAGCCGTTTGAAACGGCCGTTGGCGCCCTGCGTCGATCGCCACCACGTGTCTCCGGACGCGTCCGGACCCGAGTCCGGACCAACGCGCTCCCGCGTCCGGAGCTATGCAGAGAGCTCCCCGAGAGCTAAAAACATCCGGACACTCGTCTGAAGATCACCGTACGGACGACGAGCAGCGTCCGGACCCACCTCGTTAGCTTAGCACAAGCAAGGGAGTATGCGACCGGACGCACACCGATTGGTTCGGACTGCCCAAGTCCCAGCGTCCGGACCACCATCCGGACCACACAACCTTAGCAGAACCTAGGGTTTGCCTCCGGACGCATTCTTCAATGGTCCGGACCTACGGCACCCTAGCGTCCGGAGCTCGGTTTTCAGCCGAGACTCCTCCCCACTTCTTCCTTTGCTTCTCATGTGCCAAAACAAATGTGATCACCACCTTGTGCATGTGTGTTAGCATTTTCACAATCATTTTCAAAGCATTTTCACTTGCTCTCACCGCGCCACTCGATCCTAATGCATCACAAAGTTAGATCGCTCCAAGTGGCACTAGATAACCGATATGCAAACAAGTTTGCCCCTCTTGATAGTACGACTATCTATCCTAAACCCGGTCATATACTTCTCTACACACCAAATGACCGGTGAAATAAAATGCCCTATGGTTATACCTTTGCCTTGCGCATTCCATTCCATCTCCATCTCCAATGTTGATGCAACACACGCACCAAACACTTGTCAAATGATATGATCCACTCCATATTATCACATGACCGTATTGGTTCATCGATCTTGACCTCACTTGCTCTTCACCGTTGCGTTGGTCCATCGGCGCCAAGCATCACCCGCTTGCCCTTCACACTTGCAACCGGTCCATCAAGCCAAGCCTCATCTTGATCTTCTCCACCTTGGTCACATGACTCCATGTCATGTTTCATGTGCAATTAAGCTCCTTCATCACACAATCATATGTGAACTAATCTCTTGTGTATATATCACTTAGACACATATTAGTCCACCTAAGTTGTCACTCAATTACCAAAATCACACAAGGACCTTTCAATCTCCCCCTTTTTGGTAATTGATGACAACTCTACAAATATATGAAAATTAAGATCAAATTTGGACATTATGCCATTTATTCATCATTTAAGCTCTATGCCAAGATTTGGATAAATGTCACAAAGTCTGACTTGGTAGTGTTAGCTCCCCCTACATGTGTGCTCACAAAGGTTTGAATTAAGCTTTGCACACATGCATGAATAGACATTGTGGGAGTGTTAGCACTACTAAGTGATGCTAAGGGATATAGGATAAACCTTTGAAGATACCCATGTAGTTGCACTTTTGAAGTTCATCCTTAGCACCATGGTTAGCTAGATATCATCAAAAAAACACTAGAAACCCCATGAGATCAACATTAGAAGCAATGTCTCTAGATACCACGAGTAGGAACAAAAATATCTAGCTTACCAACCTATGCATGCTAGTTTATTAAATCATCATTCAAATCCTATAACTAGCATACACACCACACAAGCATGCATATAAAGATAAGACTTATGCAATATGCAAGCATGCACATGAATATGTTCATATCAAATGCAATCAATCAAGTTCATGAGCTTGCTCCCCCTACTTGTGTGCATCTCTTAGTCCAAGACTTTGATCCTTTCAATCTTGTTCCCTTGTTCATGTCCATGTCTCTTTCCCTTAGTGCATGTCCATTCACTAGTATATCTTTGTTCACTAATCTCTCCCCCTTTGTCATCAATTTCCATAAAAGGTATGCTCATATTGATGCAAAGGTTGCACTAGGGTAGATGGTTGATATTTTTTGATGGACACCGACATATGTGTATTGAATGACTCTTCATGAAGATCATTGACCATTATACCATTGAGTAGGGCAAATCCCCTTTGGTCAAAGCAAATGTCATCCAAATAAGCTTTGCTAGCAAGAGAACTCTTGATTTGATCACTTAAAGTTGAGGATCACTTGTTAACTTGTAGGATATCACTTGTGACATACCACGTGTAGGATTGCTTGAATGAAGACACATGTGGGCTATCACAAGTATGCTAGAACTAGACATCTTTTGCAAGTACCAATATGAAAGTTGATACTATTTGAAAGATTAGCATAAGTCTAAATGCCACTTGAAGGTTACATCTTGATATCCATTTGCATTGTTGTCTTGTACTTGAACTAGATTCATCTTCATGAGCTTCTTTGTTGGACTTGAACTAGAATGAATAACATAAGCTTCCAAGTCCGGTTTAAACCCTCTCTAAGCTTGTTCACACACATTAAGCGGTTATCTTATAGAGGTTGTACTTGTCACTTGATTGCAATCCAAAATAGATCAAGTACTTGGGTTTACTAGCTCATGAACAAACTCATATACTACCACTAGATCACATAACTCAATCAAGCAATAGTGGTAGGTTATAAGCATAAAATTCATTTGATTTTTCATGAATGATCACTATGTATGACTATATGCACTAAACATGTCCTAAGTAATGGATGTATACATATGTCAAACAATTTCACCTTTGCTATGTTGGAGTAGAGGATAGTCATATATATTTCATCTCCAATTAGCAATGTGAAGTCCATTAAGAGCATGGTGAAGACCAATGAAAGCCAATTGAATACCAATCTTCACCCATATGATTTGAGTCCCCCTAATGATCAAGTGCACTTTCTTGTTGTGGTTGACTTGCTTCTTTGCTTGATCAATGCTTGCATGAGAGAATACCAAATGATGTACCACTTGTAGAAGATGATACTACTTGTATATCATGATACACATGTGTAGGTTGAATTCATGAATCCCTCTCTTTTGGGTGTTGCTTGCTTTCTTTTGATCAATCCTATTGATTGCTTCAACTAAGCATCTCCAAATGATTCCTAGATCACCACTTCCATGTTAGCCTTCTAAGTAACGTTCTTGGTTTACCTACACAAGGCGGCAAGCCCCTACAAAAGGGAGAAGTGACCTTTCTCCAAGAACCATCCTTAATACTCACTTGAAATGACTTTGTTTGATATGATTTAATTTTATTCATATGTCTAAGAAAAATCATATTTTTGCATAAAAATAAATGAACAAATCTTTTTATATAAATATTATAGATCTCGACGAGATCTACAAAATTCTAGTTTTGAGTTTTTTCATTTGAGGCCGTTAAGATGCTAAAAAAATTAATTGCATATTCAGACCTGAGGGGTATTTTAGACTTTGCACACGTATAGTTTAACACCGTTAGAGGTAAATCTGATGAAAATGGCATGAATGACAAAAGAGTTCAAAGCAGTGGCAACTGTGAAAGTTCATCTTTTTTTAATGGCTTGTGTGTAATTGATAACTTTTTTAATGGCGTACATGTAAATGCCTCTTTCAATAAAATACTATCAATGTAGAAATTATGGTCAAGGACCATGTTAGAAAACGAATCCGCCTACCCGAATTCCGTTATGTCCCTCCAATGACGAGATGTTTCCGTTCTAGTCCAAGAGGAAGCAATTTTCAGGTAGACTCAGTTTTGCCATGACGGACCAGGCATAGGGCAGATTATCCCCAATGATGATGTGTATTTACCTGAACTAGTGTTCTCTCATGGTCAGTTGTATGTTGCACTATTTAGAGCCACTACTAGATCGAACATTAGAATCCTTACCTTCCCACTCAGTGATAAGAAGGATAAGAAAAAAAGATAAAAATAAACAGTACATACACGAAAATATTGTCTACAAGGAGGTCCTAACTTTTATGAAAATGTATTGTCTTCTGTTTTGTATAATTGTTATACTCCCCCCACCCTAAATTACAAGATATCCCAAGAATCTTGGAGGGTCAAAGTATATTAACTTTGACAAAACTTATATGATAATATAATAATATTTATGATGTCAACTAAGTATAATTATATTCGTTATCAATTATATTTTCATAGTATACCTATTTGATGTCATAAATCTTTATAGTTTTCTTCATAATTATCGATCAATTTGAGATGTTTTGACTCTCTAAGATTCTTAAAATGTCTTATAATTTGAGATAGAGGGAATATTTTATTACTTACATTGCACACAACCATCATGGTAAATTTCTATTTTGCTCTTACTTACATTGCATATAAACTTTATTTCCATTTTCATGAAATCTATGTTCTTGTCAGCCAAGCACTATGGACAATCTCAGCTTCTTGCACACCTGGTAAGATGGTAAGCTGATGAAGCATGGTGACATGCCTGATAGCATATTTGACGGTTGGGATCTAGTAGAGCATGAGGTCCAACCGCCACTGCCCTCAACAAGTTGTAGATGTCGCGCAGTGGGAAAGAGCTATGTATGCCGGAACCAAAAAGAAATGAGCTCCATTTACAAGTCATATATGAATACGAAGTCCAAACTGTTAGAACGCTTCAAGAGTATCAGTTTCGATATGCACCTGATCATCAGGTTCTGTCTCTCTGATTCATGTACAATAATAATATAGAACAAACCTCAGCCTCTACAGGGGCGGATTCAGGCCCGGGCTGCCCGAGCTGAGACCCAAAAGCTGTATGAATATGTATTATAAAATAATATAAAATGATCAGCTAGGCTATTAGTTTTCTTTGACACAAGAAAAATAGAGTAATCAGCCCGGGACGTAGCTTGATTCTGGATCCGCCAATGGCCTCTAGCTGACCTGTTAGTACACTACAAGAATGCAGAGAGCTAGGAGCACTGTAGTTTAGGGTCAATTTGCTGCCATATGTACATCAATGCATGTACCCGAGTGCATCCTTGTAAATTTGTAAATAACTTCTATATGTACTGCAAGGCCATGGCAAAGACGCGGGACGACGACCTATACGATATGATTGCTTCTCCATTGCAAATTAAGTATAAGTTTCATGTGACTTGAATCCTATGTTGTCTTGAAATTCCTGGCAGCAAAGCACAAGCAAAGACACTATGAGTACGAGCATCAACAAATTGAAAAAATCGTGTTGTTTAATGGAATGATTTTTTTGGTTAAGTTAATTCTTTACATCGGTCACGCATATATGATATTGTCCCGCGCTCGTCATACTAAAAGATCCGAGTAGACCCTAAGTCAGGTGAGCCGAGAGCCAACCCATTCGACGATGGCATGGCCGCTTGAACGTGATGCGAATCCAAAATCTGCACCGAGCATACAAATGTTAGGTACGGAAACAAAGGGAAACAGATTGATCACGGCTCTGATTCTGGCAGCGATGCATTTCAATTGATCCAAACTTTTAATTCTGTTGCTGATCAATGCTGTACTAGTACTACTCTGTTTGTTGTTGTTTTCTTTTTGGGTAGGCCCTCTGTAGTTTGGTCGGGAGGTTGTCCCCTCTTGTGTCCCTTTTGCGTGCGTGCCGGTCTTTTTATACGCGTTTCTCTAGTTTTAATAACTTTTGCTTCATGATTTGACAGTATTAAAAAGAAAGAATATGCGATTTAAAATTGTCTTGACTCAGATTTCAATTTCGAATGAACCAAACAATTAAATATCTATAAAATAAAAAATGAACTATGTATTAAAAGTAATTGTTCACCATGTTTTTATAAATATTTAATATTAAAAATTAACGCTATAAAACCCTCATAATATATGGGCACACTTCGTCCATTCACTAACCTGCGTGTGCAACTGTGCATCAAGAGCGGCAGCTAGGCGATGCCGCACAGGTATGATCGGTGGGCTACATAGAACACCCACCTCAGCATGTTCAACGTGCTATCTGCACAGCCGCACACAGGCTGCCTCGTGGGGTGGTCACGGGGCCCACCACTGGCCTGGATTTGGAGTTCTAACTGCTGGAGGGAAAACGGAAAACCCCTTGGTCACATCATGTTTACAGGTAGGAGTAGTACACTTTAGTACTTTACAGCCTGGCGAGGTGGTTAGCGGGGTCCACTGGCCTGAAGTGAGAAATCCCCTTCGTGAGCACGGTACGGCGTGAGTCCCTACCGAGGTGGCGGCGGCGGCATCTCTAGTTCTCTACCACTTGTGAGTCGTGACCCCTTGCGGCCCTGCGTGTTGTCATCTAACGGCACAATCGTTGCAAGCTCGGCGCATCCTGCTATATCGCCAAGGTCTCTTTGCTTCCATTCATCCTACTCCCACCAGGCTACCCGCGCTCAGCCTCACTTAGGCTGCATGCGTGTGTTGTGCAGTACGGGTACGGGGCACGGGAGTGCCTGTGGATGCAGAAGGGGTGACCCACTTGGCATCGGTCACCTCCAACCACCAAATATGTACATCCTAATCGAGGGAAGTATCCGCCCACATCGAGAGGCTCTCCAGCTTAGCTACTGCCGCGTGGCAATCTGATGGTGGCTTGCATGTCTGATCAGTTTGACGGGTGACCATATCTTGCGTGTGTGGTTGGTATGTTGCATGCACATCCCCTGCTAGGCACGTGTACCTCACTATGTCGGTGGCGTGCTCCCTACGCTCTTCACTGTTGCGTGTCTTGAGAGTCTCCTTCACTACTGCGGGTCTGAGGAGTCCTCCGTGTGTGCACAAGAAATCCAAATATTTGTGTTTGTCGCCTTTTTCATCTCCCTCTCTTTGGATGTTGTTCCGGCCGCCAGCTTTGGTCTGGCCTATGTCGTTACCGACATCCGGCGAGCCGTTGCTTCCGCGGATAGGGCTCCACCCCGCGACTATCCTCTGGTCTCCCTGGTGCTTTTAATCGTATTATTAGGCCGCAAACAAGGTATAGGAGCGGATGCAATTTGTGAGGTCCGTGCACACACAAAGTCCACAACTATCGCTCTGTCTCTCTTTGTTCATCCTTCTCTGTCCTCCAAAGTGTTTTGCTTTCTTATCTATGGTGTGTTTAGTTCCCCCAACTTCTCCAACTTTTCATCACATCCCCATCACATCTCCATCACATCGAATTCTTATTTCTCATCACATCAAAATACCGGCACATATATGAAGTACTAAATATAGATGAAATAAAAAACTAATTGCACAGTTTTGTTGTACTTTGCGAGACGAACATTTTAAGTCTAATTAATCAATGTTTGGACAATTATTACCAAATAAAAACAAAATTGCTACAGTGTGACGTGACAAGTGTTACAGGATTTTTTTCACCCCATTTCCAGGATCTAAACACAACCCTAGACTGAGATGGATTGGTGAAGTCTGCTGTTGCTGGACTACTGCAGTCTTCATCCGTGAGTTGCAGATCGATGGAGGCAGCTACCCTCGACAGGATGTGCTTCTATGGCGTCTCCTCCCCAACTTCTCTCTTCCTACTTGGGTCGCTTCCCTTCTCTTCCTGACCCCGGCCTTCTCCTTCAAGGGAGATGGCGCAGCATCACAGCTGCTGGTGGCCATGGTGAGGCTGCAGACCAACCTGGGATGCTTGTGAGAGTGGTGCGGCAATTCGTCATTGCGCTATTGTGGGTACAAGAGCCTAAGGAATTCTGATCTCTCATTTGCCTTCATGTCCCTGAACTGTTTGAGTAAATGTGACCATAACACAAACCATATTTTAGATTTAGTTTTACCTACAATTATGCTTTGTGCCAGTTGATAAAAATTTCTATTCTTTTTCCACCTATGCTACTAAATTATTGTTCATGTCATTGGTTGTCCACCCTCTTGCTGTAAATGTCGATTTATGTAAAATGTGCAGTATCAATTCTGCTGTTGTCAATGATGGTTTCTCCTTCGAATTTCTTGGTGCTGGTCAACCATCATTCCATTTAGTTCATTCCAAAAAATTCTATTTGGGCTATGTTCCTTTGGTTAGTAGTACGTGGTTTTATAATAGTCTAGCCCCATGATTTGACTGCTACCTTTCTTTGGATTCAAGCATGCATATCTACAGGTTTGTGTTTATTTACTTCATCCTAAATATTTCGTCAACCGATGCATAGTTACTTTAGAGCATAGTGATGGATTTTTTTTCAATCTGTTCGTGTTTTCTTGCTAAAAGTTGCTTTTGTTTTTCAGGATTAGATACTACATGGTGCTATATAAGCTTATTTATTAGTTTGGATGAATGTCTTTGCTGTTTTGTGTTAAATCTGTTATACATTTAGCCTGATCATATATTTTTAAATTCATCACAAGTTTTGAATACACAGGCGCGACCACCAGCTGCGCGCGCAGCAACGCGCGCGTACCGTCCTAGTATCAATATCCCCCGATCAAATTGTGTTCTAGGCTTTCGTCTAAAAAAATTGTGTTCTAGGCAGTGGCGGAGCGTGACCACTAATTAAGGGTTGGGGCCAAATCGCCATTACAAATTTATCAGCAATAGAAGATATTAGATTAGTGAGAAAGTAATATATTTATAGTATAACTTATAATAATAGAACCATTACGAATTTAGTCTCCTATATAGAAACTAAAATGTGATGCTAATATAGGAGGGCATCTCAGTCAAAACTAGAGAAGAAAAATGATTAGAAAATTCATTAATCACACAGTTGAACTGTCGCTGCTTAGTCCTGTCGTAAATCACACAATTTCATGCAATGCAGAGATGCAATAGGTTTTCATCAGTCAATCAGTATTGCAATTCCGATGGTTTCACTAGCAACCAAGGATATACTACTAGGAAGTTGTATTGGACAAGGTGCGGTCGGAGGTGAGGTCGGAGCCTAGTTTGGCGATCCGTCCGTGGTTATAGAAACAATTGAATCATGCATATAGTTTCAAAGAATAGATACTGGGTTAACTAAATACACAAGAAACACAAAATAGAACAAATGTCAGGTAAATAAGGAATTTAACAAAATATGGTGACTTGGTGAGTATGTTTCAAAAAAAGAGTAAAATACGCCACAGGTCCATTAACTTTTAGAGATGTGTCATATAGGTCCATCAACTCTCAAAACGCATTTCTAGGTCCTTAAACTTTTCATGTTGTGCACCGTAGATCCATACCGGTTCAGGAGCCTAACATTGTTTTTATTAAGACCTTTTTCCTCAATATCTCTCTCAAAAAAGCCCTCACCGAGACTGTAGACATGCTGTCGCCTGGCGAGGGCGCAACGGTGGCTGCGCGCTACCAGGCACCCGTCACCGCACGTCTCGGCCACTAATGTCGACCAGCCTGCGCCCGGCGACCAAAGAATGCGGGCAAGTAGCTGGGCCGTGCAACCACGCCGTTGCCCAAGCAAGTGGGTAGGCAGCTGCGAGGAAACAGTCATGCCGCCGCAGCGCCGCTGCTCAAGCGGGTAGGCAGTCGCGCAGAGCCGGCCATGCGCTGTTGTTCGACTCTTACATGCTGTTGTTCACCCTCAACTCCGCGTGTTCACACCTCGTAGTCTCCACCGTACACGCTCACCTAGACAGCTGGACGTTGCCACTGACCCCGACGCAACTTGCGCTGCGTTCGCATGCATGGTGGTGGCCTGGGCACTCCGGGACATGCACGCCTATGGCTTTTTGAAGAGCTCATCCATGGCTACCAAACCTGTTCGTCAACAACTCATTAGTGTGCATATATGGCAAGCTTGGAGAGATGGGGAAGGCCAAGAATACTGAGACAAAACAGTTTTGTAGCGTTAGTTAGAGGCTTGACACGGTGACCACGACATCGCCAACGGCTGCCCATGACCTCACTCGTGCGCTCCTTGAGCGAAGAAGGGCATCAGGGCACGCAGAGTTGTCAGCGGTTGTTGCGAGTTTGACACGCGCACATGGTGCGATGGCTATGTGGCGTTGGTCCCGTGCGGCTGCTGGCGCACTCGCCGGCGTCGGGCCGTCGACGATCGACGTGTGACTGTCCGCCTGCTCGTGCGATGGCGACGAGGCGCTGGTCCCGCGCGGTTGCTATCCCACTCGCCCTGCATCGGCGTGGCCATCTCCGCGCGACCGTCCCGCCCGCTCGCAAGACGAAAACGTGGCGCTAGTCCTGCGTGGCTGCCTGCCCACTCGCCCAGCGAAAGCATGGTGTGCTTGCACTCTTGGCAATAGCATGGCTGGCCGGCGCGGCCACCTGCCCACATTCATGCTCGCCTGACGCATGCGGTCGGCCACGCGCGCGGCGGCTGCGTGGCGTGCCCGCACTCTCGGCAATAGCATGGCTGGCCGCCGCGGCCAACCTCGCGTCCGCTGGATGGCCTGTGGCTCCGTGGGGGCTTCACATATACGCTGGATGGCCTGTGGCTCCGTGGGGGCTTTTGTGAGAGACATATACCAAAGAAAAGGAGGGTTAGTAAAAAAATATCAAGTCTCTAACCAGTATGGACCTGCGGTATACAACATAAAGAGTTTAGGGATTCAAAAGTGCACTTTAAGAGTTGATGGATATATATGATACCTCTCTCAAAGTTAATAGACCTGTCATGCATTTTACTCTTAAAAAAACAAAAGATGTGTGCTGTGTTGCATCAAGCTTATCGCATGAAAATGAGAAAAAGAAAAAGAAGAAAAATAGTAACCCCACTCCACGGAAGTTGAAGAAATTTGACACCATAATCCATACTAATAGTCCGCAGGCTGCTCCGCCGTGCCGGACTGCCGGGACCCAAAAGCTCATTATAATACTACAAAAGCTCATTATAATACTATATACTACTGTACAGTACTTCTTTAGTCAAGGTTTCCTTATATTTCCACGTATCTACTTATCCTTCCGCGGATCTAAGCCATCGATTTTTAATCTCGCAACTTAAAAAATCGACTGCAGGAACCTGAAAAGTATTACTAGAAAGCCTCTTTACTAACTTTATATACCTTATTATATAGTTATATTATATACTAATAATATAAATTCCTTAAAAAATGCTAATATAAATCGTGTTTTTATTTATCATCAAGGCGCGAAGGAAGGACGGACATGGGCCCGGCGCCGTAAGGAACCAGCCATCCGGCGCAGCGCACGCATAGGCAGGCGGGTTTGCTATAAGATGCTCCTCAAGACCTCAACACTACCAACGCTTCTACCCTCGCCTCGCACACTATCATTCCCTCTTCTGGATCCAAAAAGATGCCTCCTCCTAGGAACCTCACCACCACCCTCCTCCGCAGCCTAGAAAATTTCGCACCGAGATTCATGTACAAGGTAATCGTCGAAGCTAGCAGTGCACAGTTGTTTCCGAAACTTCGTCTGCTGTTTGTTTCGTCGAGTGTTTTTGCTGTTCAGGATTTGTTTGATGTGCTTGTGTGCCTTTTTCGTGTACCACCTTGATTCCGTGAACCGTGATGGAGATCTGGCGATCTTATTCTCTCTGAACTGATCGTGATCGCTCTCTCTGCTGGTAATCATGCTGCTGCTGCTGCTGTTTGAGTATCTTTTTTATTTGTCTTTCATGTGGGTGATTTTCGCACATCAAAATCTCTCTTCTGGCTTGTTTGTTTCTGAAACTTCACCCGCTGCTCGTTTGAGTCGTTTCATCCTAGGTTTTTGTTGTAGATGATTTGGTTGGCGTGCCTGTCTACCTTTTCCGTGTACCACCGTGAACCGTGATGGCATTGTTATCGTCTCTAGAACTAATTGCTCCTCCTCCTAGCAATCACGCTGCTGTTGCTGTTTGAGTTTTTTTTTCCCCTTCTTTTATGTGGGTGATCCTCGCACATTAGAATCTGTCTTCGGACTTGTTTTTGAAACTTTATCCGCTGCTTGTTTCTGGGGTTTTACTGTTGATGATTTGACTGGTGTACCTCTGCCTTTTCCGTGTACCACTGTGATGGCGTTCTCTCGTATCTGAATTCTGAACGTCCTTTTCTCTTGTCGCTATCATGCTGTTGAGTATCTATTTTTGTCTTCTCTGGTGATCCTATTGAGTTTGCTCGAGTTGACCCCTCTGTCATGTATGGCTTTTAGGCTATGATAGCCACGATAGATGCAAGTTTGAGGGGTGAAAGGACCCAGCCAATATATGCTCTGTCTTGCGTGTAAGTTCTCCTTCTGTGATTACATTGGAAGTATAATGATTAATGTGATTAAAATCATTTTCGTGACTGCACTAGCTCTGCATGCAACCATGGAGTATCTCATGGCTGTTCCTACTTAATTGCTGCAGAGAAGATGTGATGATTTCAGGAAACGATGAGGACATCATTACGTCTGGATCTTCATGGAATTCCCAGGTATGGTGACTACTTTTGTAAATGTTTGCCTGATAGTAAATTAGCATGGTCTTTGGTGGTCTAAGTATTCTAGATTGCAGTTATCACAGAAAACTATTATTCATCATTGTCTGCTATGGAACATGTCTTGTGATGTTTCTGGAATCCTTCACGGTATACAGTATGCCATCTAGTGGCATGTTCGGTTGTTCAGTTTCTGTTTCTATTAACTAGCATTAATCTGTTCTACCATTGTATTTCAGAACATAATCTTCATCACAGCTTCAGATGTGTCCAGGAAAAAACCTCAGCCAGCCAAATATACTAAGAAGGTACAATGATCTCATGAAAATTACCAACCTACTTTCATGGAAGAGCTTACCTATGGCCATCGATTGTGTGTACTTTTTGCTGGACATACCTTATTTTGTTGTTGTACTACTGAATCCTGACAAGGAGTATATTAGGTGTTGGGATGCTTGGACTTTAAACATATCATTGGTTGAAGTTTGTATTTGATGAGCTTACTTTTTTTTCCATAAAATTACCTTTTCACTATACAATGGTGTAGGCTTGTTAAAAAAATCAGTTCTGATTTATTTCATACTTTTGAGATGTGGATTAGCGAGTATTAATTATTTTCCCTGGTATATTTGCATGTTCTGAGTAGAAAAGTACATCACTAGCTTGCATGGCATTAACTCCAATCCCACCGGTCTCTAAACTTGTAAAATGAAGATTTGGATCACTAAACTAGTTAAGTGTGCCACTTGAGGTCCAGATCTCCCTATTTAGCATCAACCACCCAACATGCAGGGTGTGTGACAGTGGTGATATTTCCTAAATTGTAGTAATAATTTAGAGACTTAAATTACAACTTGATGTATTTGCTCCTGTTGAACTAGTACTAATGTTTCCTTCATACTTAGATATCTCAGCCAAGTGTTCTGGTGCTTTGTGGGCGATCTGTTATGTATCTACCACATTTTTTCCCATGGTCATCTTGTGCAGGTTTATATTGCATCTCCCTTTCCAGTTTCCCCATTCTCACGTAATTGTTCTATTATAGTTAAACTGTATAACTTTTTTGAAAATATAAACTGTATAACTTTCTTTGGATACACCATTAATTTTGTTTGTCTACTTTCACAGATTTAAACACAAAAGGAGCTTTCAAAAAATCAAATGTAACATACTATGGAAAAGCTGCTATGAATGGTGAGTAAGACTCATTATGTTACTTTCAAAAAAAGACTCATCTATGTTAATAATGTAATGTTTTATTTTGTTTGTTGCATCTGACCTGAGCAAATTAGCTGACCTGTCTTCCTAAATGCCACATCCTGGTGTATATTTTCGTTTCTCAGGAGTATCTGTTGGTTTCAACTTCTATCAAACCCTCTGGAGTCTACCAGACCCTTTGGAGGTAAAAGCTTTCGAGCAGGTGTCTATAGTCTCTACTTTCCTTTTTATTGTTCTTTGTTTTGATATAATCATTCCGTCTTTTCAGTTGAGAGACACAAGTTTTCAACACCACATCCTTATTCAGTGCCTTACATTTTTTTTTACTATCTCAAGTTACATTAACTTGGGTAGTCGTAATGGTGTTTAACTGCGTCAGACAATATAAGTGTCATATAGTTAAGGCTGATGTATTAAATCAGGAATCCTGTACCATATAAGTGTCATATAGTTAAGGCTTTATTGATCATATCATGAATTAACTTTGCACATAGTGTATAGAGCACAAAACTACACAATCAGTGATTCTCATCCTTCTGGCTATATTTTTAAAAGGTTTGGTCCAAGGAAGAGAGTATATGCCTTGCATTTGGAAAGATACCCTTTGAAAAGAAACCAGGTCAGCCAGGAGCAAGTACTCGGTATGCTACTTCCTTAAGGTACTGAACTCACTTTCAGTCAATGGCATCCGTTCATTATATAATCAAAAGTTAGTGGTCTGGATTGTCTAGTAAAGTTTACATAGAAATTATAATTACAGAATTTCATGCATTAGTAAATTATTCTATAAGCTTAAACTTATTTCTAAGAAAGACCATGTCCAATCATATAGTTTGATTTTACGATTCTGCTAAAGTAAATGAAAATATAGGGATATTTTGCGAAAATCTAAGTCTGTAATGTTTAAATTTGAAAGTTCATTCATGTTTTTTTCACTCCCTTTTTATTTACTTTGCTTCCATGACCAGCAGTATAGGTGATACTGCATGCTTTGTTTCATTGTAGGAAACCAGGGTTGAGACTAGGAAGCAAAGAGCTTAGGCAGTTTTGGAAATTGGCAGAACAAATCCCTGTAAGTTTACATACATCTTACCACTATAATGCCGAGTTAATAATGAAATGAACAAATATATCAGTTTCTGTTGGAATATAAGTGAATTGCCCACCTCTCCCCATCAACTTAAGCTTTTGGGTTGATCTGGTCGGTGCATGCAACTCAATATGGTATCAGAGTCAGAGGTCTCGAGTTCGAATCCTGGTTAGCGCAATTAAAATAAAATAATTGTTGCTCGCTCCTATTCCACGTCTGAGGCCTGAGAGAGCCTCCACGTGAGGGGGAGTGTTGGAATATAAGTGAATTGCCCACCTCTCCCCATCAGCTTAAGCTTTTGGGTTGACCTGGTCGGTGCATGCAACTCAATAGTTTTAGGCCCTGGATATTGAAAAATATCCTTGTGTACTATTCCAAGAATCATGGTGCTTGCAGTCCATTTCTGTCTGTACATAGTTCCAAGTCTTGGTGGCAGTTCCTACTTCCTAGTAGGACAGTAGCATAGTGCTTTTGTTTTCTAAGTTTTCACTATGTTGACCCTCTTTAAATTTGAGCTTCTTAACTAGTCTAAAAATATCGAATCAGTTTGGCATTGCCCTAATAAGTGATTAAAAGATTATAGCTATAAATCAGTACTTGTTCTGTAGTTTGAATTTCACACTTTCTTTGTGTTGTTTAATCTACCTATATAGGTCCATTCTCCCTTAGTTTTGAACATTAATAGTCCCCTTCCATCCTTACTCCTTTACCATTTTTGTCACAGAATTTTCTGACATTTAATTTATAACCACTGACATCTAATTTTTATTGGAGTTGTAGAATGTTTTGACTCGTCCTGATTGTGTCCACATGCTATCAATTATGGAATATTGGAAACCACTTGCAGACGATGTAAGCATTTTGGCTTTCTTGCACAATTTATTTTTTATTAAAATAGAAATTTACATGGTTATTTTGCACTTTGGCCATTCATCCTTTTGCTTCAAATGAAGTTTTAAACAGTCCCATAATTACAGTTGCCTTATCTAAACCTGCAGATGGATCCATTTACTGGAACTGAAGCACTGTACCACCACAGGAGTGATTGGGTAAATTCGAATCCCAGCTATACTAATTACTAGATTGATGGTTTTTCTAAATTTTGACTTAGAAACTTGCGCCCGCATGTTCGCGATTTTTTTTACTTGATGGGAAGGGAGTTTCTGGTTAATTTAATATTTCTGTGCTTTCCTATAATGTTTGTTTCTCCTGAATGTGAGAGAAATTTGCAAACAAATTGTTGTGTTCGTTTTCGAGTTGCACTATTGTTTTCTAGAAACGTTCATTCTAAGAATGTATGTCAAGGGAAGATTATAGTTCATGCCACAGTTATAGTAGTAGTTTCCGGCCAGCTGTTTGACCATTAAGTATATGAAATAGCTAAATTTCTTGCATGTTTTCTATTTTTAGGCAAAAAAAGGATATCCTAAAGTGTACACCTCAGTGTCTACGGGACACTCCACAACAGCAGGATGTTTTATTACAGCTGACAATGGAACTGCAGCAAACAATGGAAGTTCTATAAGTGTGACTTCTAGAGCTGCTAACACTCTAGGGTCCGGTGATGACGATCCTGATGAAGAAGGCCGAAAATGTCTACAAGGTTCAGATTCGAGACCCTTGGTGCAAAGAGTTGAAATAGGAAGAAGGGAACAATTGGATAAGCTGAATCCTGTGGATGTCATTCTGTTGCTTGACAGTTCGTCGCCTGTAGAAGAAGGATCCCAGATTCTAAGGGCAGGACAAGCTAGAAACTTTCAATTTGTCCAGAATAAAAGCTATTATGAAGCCATCTACCAGTGTATTCTCAGCAATAGTGAGGTACACGATCAAGAACTACCAGCAATAGAGCCACTGGATGATCATAGTCAGCCTCTGGAGAATGAACAAAATGTTGAGGCAGAAAATCAAGAAACAGGTCCGTTCGTCCAAGAGCTTGCTCAACAACTACCAGCAGCAGAAGTGGACCTTGCAGATTTGCTACCAGAGGGGGTATGGAGTCAGTGGATGATGATGGCGAACAAGATGCTGATTATTCACCCTCTAACTTCGCTGGTGCAGAGGAAGACGATGATGCATGGCTCCAATTCCCTTGTTTTTTTGAGGAAAATATTGTCGAGAATTTGGATCTTCTAGCCATTGATGTTGAGGAAGAGCAAAATGTTCCAGCGGATACGTCTGAGGAAGAAGAGGAAGAGGGCATGGAAGACTATGATGCTGATTATTCACAGTCTGCTGCTGAGGAAGACAACGATACATGGCTCCAGTTCCCTTATTTCTTTGAGGAAAACATTTTTGAGAATCTAGATCTGCCGGTTATTGATTTAGAGGAAGAGCAAGATGTTGCATCTGATACTGAGGTTGCATCTGACGAAGAAGAGGAAGAGATGTCTAACTCGGATCCAGATTATGCCCCCGTAGAGGAGGATGATCCGAATGCCGATGAAGAAGAATGGTTGTCTAATACTGATTTCATGGATGATCTTTATACCGAAACAGAGTCTGATAGTGATGATGGCAAGGATCCTGATTATTTTCCTTCATCTGGATCGGACAGCGCCAAGTGACTAGAGGCTTCTTACAAAAGATGCAAGAAATCATGCTCCAAGCCTTCAAACATATCACTCCTTTTAGTCCTACAGAGGCTGAAGCCTTTATTTGTTCCTTTTAATTCTGATTTCTTCAGATATGTAGTTTCTTACATCTAAGGCTTTACAATGGGGTTACAAAATTCTGTGCAATGTGCATTTTTGGTCTGTGTCTGTTCTGTGTGCTTGCGGTGCCTTCTTGGATGGATGAGAGCCTGCATATTGGGCGTCCAGCGATAACAACTTTTTTGGTTGTTCGTGCATTAGCTCTGTTCGCCTCCGAGCAGAGTTGGGCACTTGTCAACTGTGGCGTCAGCCTTGTTGTTCTAGTGTGATGCGCTGATGCTATATCAGTTAATGCATTGCATAATCATGTTCGCTCAAGTGGTGATTAGCCCTCAATTATTATTAGCAATCAGTAACAGTTTTAGCAAATAAAATGAATCTTGAAGCTAATTAATTGTACTCACTAAGAGTGTAGATCGTGTCAACTCAATTGAATAGATGTGCCGTTTTCTTCTCTTCTCTTCTGTTGCAATTATCTAGTTAACTAATAATGAGAAAGCATGTCCTTCTGTTGTCTCAGATTCGAATGAGAACTGGGTAAAGTTTCCAAGCATTCAGTTGTAGATAGCCAGATGGATTCCATCAAATTAAGGACTGATGGATTCCATCAAATTGAGGACTTTTGTTGCTTTGACAATGGATGTTGTTTCTGTGTTTCAGCTTCCCCTCGGCAATATTTCTTTGAGACAAGAATCAATATTTTGAATTGCTCTTATAACCTCTTTTCTATTCTTTTGATATCCATATCGATATCTCTAGCTAATATATGTAATACCAAGCTGCCAATGCTCAAATAACTCCAATATTCTTTGGTAGGTCATGAACTTTTTTTCGCAACAGCTGAATATGAAAAGAAGAAGCTATGTATCTAGATATTAGTATTGCAGTTATGTCAAATAACTCCATTCCAAATTGTAAGTTGCTCCGGCATTTCCAGATACATAGCTTTTGTTAGGCACCTAGATATACATTATGTCTAATACATAGTAAAAGCTATGTATCTAGAAAAAAACAAAGCGACTTACAATTTGGAATTTAGGGAGTATTTTGCTTCTCCTGATCATCTTTGGCAATATAATCAAAAGGAGACCAGGACTGTTTTGGAGATGAGGAAGTCTTCACCAAAGCTTTTCTTAACAACATTTGTTTCATAGATGGCTTAGCATGCAGAACATGACGTACTCTAACAAATATGCCCATTTTGTCTCCAAAAATTTTCATTGTTCAGTAGTGACATGTTTTTTTTTTGTTGTTTTTAGGTCTTGTAGGATTTTCCTTTTTGAATGGATTGTCCCCATTGGCACATCCAAATCAAATTCATTTTACTATTAGCATTGCAGCATGGCTTACTCCATCCAAGAAAACCTGGCATGGACTCTGCTCTACATTGCTGACCGGACTCAATCCAAATAAAGGTATGTTCTGCTTCAGTTAGCTTACAATTGGTATCTTGTCTTCTGCTCAACTTTCAGTTAGAGCATGGCTTTCATGACAAATAAACTAGTCCTTCACTGCGTGGCTTTCATTCAGGCATTCACACTGACCATGACTAGATTGTGTCAAGGCAGATGATCAAAATTGACCAATTTATTAGATTGAGAGGGTGTTAGTTCATTCAATAATATCTTAAAGCACAACTTTTTTTTTTGTCAATCTGCACCAAACCTGTAACTTGTGATGAATGTGGAATTTGTTTATCAACTACGGAAAAACAAATTACAGGTTTATTTGCCATTGAAATATAGTATACAAATACTTTGTCATTCCAGAATTTCTGAGTTTATGTTAACATTTATGCTCTAACTTTGAACTCTGAAGTCTGAACATCACACCAGAGAGATGTTTGGTGCGGATTATTGGGGTAAGGAGCCTCTTGTGCATTCGTAAGTTACATCTGAAATTTCTTGGTACAAGCAATTCAAGGTAAATTCTTTAAATGTTCTGTACAACTATTTTTCAGGTTCTTCTAGTCACTGGTATTTCTGATTCAATACTGCCTACTGTGCAGGCCAAAGATGGAAATGTCTTATCCTCCACGAAGTGTCGTATGTCTTTCTTTTTTTCTTTTGCCTTTGAAATGTGTAGAATCTACAATTGCGGGCCGCCGCATGAGCATGAGCCCGCAACAGCGTGCAGAAGGACGCGGGTCCGGTCGCCGCATGAGCCCGCAATCAAGCAAAAGCAAGCGGCGCACGCATGGAAGCCTTGGTTGCCTATAGATGATTTCACTTTGCCTCGTGTGTAAGTGTAATATAAGCCTTGGAAGCTTGTTACCGTTTCCACTAGGGATTATTGTAAAACTTATGAAACCGACACGTACTCGAAGTCCGAGTCTAACTCGTTAAATTTTTTTGTTATGTGTATTATGCCGTACCCCAGAAAATCGTCCTGCAATGCAACCACTCTTCACGGATTGAAGGCCAATACGCCACCAATTCACGAAGCGATCAACAAACTTGGTCACCGGACTTCGTCATACTTAGGCTAATAAGCAATCAACTCGGCGGATCAAGATGGCCAACCCAGCCGTTTCCGCGTACGATCAATGGCTCGCTCGCCGCGAGGAGCAGAGCCGCATATGCGCTGAAGGCGGCGATGACCGTCTCAGCGCCCTTCCTGACGACGTAATCCGCCTCATCCTCCGCTGCCTCGACACCCGCTCGGCGCTCGCCACCGCCGCGCTCTCCAAGCACTGGGCGCGCTTCCGCCGCGACCTCCCCGTGCTCGAGTTCAAAGTCAGTGATATCCTGCCAGAGCGCTACCATCGGTACCATCCGGCGCCGCCAGGACACCACCACCACCACCAGGGACCGCGAGAAGCTGGACGTCTTGATCAGCCGGTACGAGCGGCGGAGCATGTGCTCCATGGCCATCTCCATGAGTAGCTTCTTGGACGCGGATGAATTAGTTGACCACGTGCAGGGGCAACGACCAGGACGACGCAATCCTGCTGCTGCTGCTTGTCGGCGTGCCAACGCTATGACTGTAGAGCTATTCCCAAGCCACAACACTGGTCCGTTCAATCGCCTCGTTGCCAGGGCTGTCGGTGACTGGGGAGTCCAAGACCTAGAGATCGTCGTGCTTCATCCAACTCCATGCCACGGCGGCCACGGCGTGATGAGCTACAGCTTCCCTCACCATTGCTTCGACGACGACGACGACGACGGCGACCTCAAAGAATATCCCGCTGGCCTGAAGAAACTGAAGCTAAGTAACTGCACGCCGCTCCCAGCGCAACACGCAGGCTCGCCGCCGGCGTTCAGCTCCCTCACCATGCTCGTGTTGCAAGACATGCCCAAGTGGACGCGCAGCCACGTCTACCAGTGCATCGTCCGCGCGTGCCCGGCGCTGGAGGTGCTGCACCTCAAGTCGTGCCAGTTCTGCGACTTGGAAGACATCTCTATAGACGCTCTTGGCTCGCAGATAATGGATGCGAACACATGGTTGATATGTGCCCATGATGTTCAGTTTTGATGATGAGTGATTGACCAACACATGAGTGTTTCAGTTTGAGCGGTTACTTCTAACCTCTTTGCGAAAGCAAATGTGTGCCTGTCTATCGGCCTGTGGTGTGCAGGTGCTATGCCTAGTGACAGTGGTCAATGGCGTGGAGAAGGTCGAGTAGAGGCTTGCCGTGCCGATGGATTGAGAGCGGTGAAGGGCGGAAGCGGGGCTCGGACTGAGGGACCATGGGCGCCGGCGGACTAGCTGTGGTGGCTAGTACTTGGCACCGACGAGTGCGAGAAGACATGGAGGTAGACCGAGTCGACCAAGTCAAGACGGTGGACGCGTGAGTCGAGCGGAGGCTCAGGGGACTCGGAGTCCGACCGGGCGAAGACAAGGTGGCTCGTGTCGAGTGGTTTGGTGGTTTGGGCCTCAAAACCATCCGTGTCGGTTTCCGAGTTTTGGCCGCAAAACTTGGGGTTCGGTAGTTGAGCCGAAAGCTACCGGTGGCGGGTTTCGCGGGTTTGGGCCTCAAAACCCGGGCGGAGCTTCCGAGGAAGCAGGGATGGCACGTGGCGGAATCCTGGAGGTTGCGTCGAGGCGACGGCAACTCCTGGCAGGAAGCGGGGCCGTGCATTCAAATTGAGGGAGATATTTACCGGAGCTTGGACTGCAATGCTTAGGCTAGGTAGTTCACTCATTGTATCTAGGGGGGTCTTTGAGAAATAGCCAAAGCCTCTAACAAATAGAGGATGAAGGGGTATTCTCATCCCATCTCTTGAACCCTAATCACTTTTCCCCAACTCTCTCTCTCTAACCTCTCTCTAGTTTATGAGATCCCTAGGTTGATTTCACCAACCTCTGTAAGAACTCGAGTTTGTGGCGAGGAATCGGAGGTCGTAACCTCCGTAAGCCATGGCGACTTCGATTTCGTGATTGTGTCCCGTTTTGCTTGTGTTCTTCGCGTTTTTGCTTTTGCTCCCTCTTTTCCCGAGATGATTTCTCTTTGTAGGGAGTAGCTTTTGCAAATCCGTTTGAACCGAGTTGTCCGTATTCGAGAGGAGCATCTTTGCACCGAAGGATCCATCCTCAAACCTCTCGAGTACGCAGATCGGGCGATTTCTTTGCGGCGTTTTTCGTTTTCCCTTTTCTCCCCCAAATCCGAGTGTTCCCGTTTATCCGACCAAAATTGAGCGATGATTTCTTCGAGATAGCTCCCCAACTACTCAAGGATCATGCCTACAAAGTTTGGTAGCAGTTGGTGATCATTTGGTCGAGTTTTGGGAAGATTTGGTGGAGAGAAAATCGTTTTTCGCGGGTTTCAGCTTTCTGCTCGTGAGCGTCGGACTAGGCTCCGGACGACTTTCCCCTAGCTCCGGACCATAGCAAGTGGTCTGGTGGTCTTGACTTCAGTCGTGTCAAGCAGCGAAGGGTGTCGGACCTAGCTCCGGACTACTCAGCTTTTGAGCTCCGGATCATTGACAAGTAGTCCGGTGGTTCAGCTGTGCGAGTCGGCTACGCGTCGGACCAGAGTTGTTAGTCCGACGGTGGCGTCCGACGGTCTGGTCCGGAGGTCAGGCTTTCTTTGTTCGTTTTCGGAAGTGTGGAAGGTGAGCACCGAACCACTCTCCTTGGTCCGGTGGTGGTGGCGTCGAACTAGTCCGGAGCAGTGGTCCGGAGGTCGGGTGCTCTCTGCTCGTTTTGGTCTCTGCTGGTGAAGGCGTCTGACCAGGCACCGGACCACTCGTCCTTGGTCCGGTGGTCTAGACCGAAGTGGTCCGAAGCCTCTGTTTGTCTACTGTTTTCGTCCGTTCTGCCTAGTTTCTTACCTCTTTTCATAGAGGTTGAGAACTTGGTTTTTGGGGTTTCCGGTAAGTTTTCCTCCACTGCCGGTGAGCTCTCATTTCTCCATTTTCGTCTGAATCTCCGCTCGCGTTGCTCGGGGGAGGTTGAGCACCCAACAACTGGGTTTGGTTTTTGGGAAGAGTGGCCCGAATATTTCGAGAGAAATTTGAGGCTCCCATTCACCCCCCCTCTGGTCGCCGTTCTCGGTCCTTCAATGGAGTTGGTCGTGACGGCTGCAGTTGTCTCCATGACCCCCCGTTCCTCCCAATGTTTGAGCGCGGGCTCTCGGGGTTTTCCCCGGAGGTTTATTTTTTCTCTCTGCCGGTCTCAACCCGCCTCAACCTAGCTTTACAAGCCCGAAAACCGCAAGCAATCGCCCTTATGTTCCCCGACTGGCAAACGTTACTCGAATTTTTTTTTC